>VNJV01003385.1:25000-34210 GCA_008042635.1 Drosophila nikananu | reverse complement strand
ATGGGGTCAAAGTGCGGTCATCAAAATTTAAGGGGTTATTTTTCTGGTATCATAACTACCCTTCAGCTTGCCTGAAATGAGACAAATTAATTTTTATTTATATTCAGTTTTACGTTTTCTATGCTTCTCTGAGTATGATTTTTTTTTTTAATTTAAAATATGCTTTTAATATTTTTTTTTTCTTGTGAAAAGTTCAATTTTCACCCAGGTTTTTTCACCTGTTGTAGGGTGTAAAAATTAAACAAAAAATTTTAAAAAAAATCGTACTAGGAGAAGCATAGAGAATTATTTAAAAAAGAAGTGGGCAAAAAATTGGTTCAATTCGATGGAAATTACTGGTAGAAGTGATACCAGAATGTTTAAAAATGTGATTTTCGGGAAAATGCGTTTAAAGATAGGAAAAATTGTTGAAACGTATGAGGGTGGCTATCTTTCGGGCTTCGTTTACCCATGAAGGAATGCGAAGGAATGGCATACTCCTTACATCCTCTATATTTTAAAGGTAAAGAAAAAATTATTTTTTAAAAAATTTTAAGTAGAAGACTCCCTTAAATAAAGAGGTTAACTCTCTTCTGTAAGTAGGTTAACCAAAACTTAATTAATAATCAGTCAGGCTTCTCTCAATTAGCTAATAGTTATTTATAACAACCAGTTAAACTGTACGTTAAATCTTAACAAAACCCTCATTTCTGTCAGTGCACTTCCAGCCGAGCCAAGTTTTCCAAGTGTTCCAGCTCGAGCGAGGAGCAGGCAAGTCCAAATCAAATTTACTATAATGACCACTCAAATGGACAGCGTAATGGGCCAAGCGGCGATCGAGGGAGAGAGAGAGAGAGAGAGGGAGGCACAGCTAGAAAGAGAGAGAGAGAGAGAGAGAGAGAGAGAGGGAGAGAGAGGGAGAGGGTCAGGGAAAGAGAAAGGCGCTTGCTTGGATGCTGGATGCTGGAAGTTGGAAGGAAGAAGGCCGAAAGTGGGCGAAAACTCGCAGCGAGAAGCTAATGGCATTTGGCTGGTGTTGCGTGCATTTGACATTCTGGCAGTCGATATGCCGCCAATAAATAGATCGGGTGAATGGGTGAATGGGGGGGTTACGGCCCGTGGGCGCTTGCCAGGATTCCCCCTTAACTCCCCAAAGGAGATGATTTGCTAGGCCAACTTGCTGATCAAACAGCAGCACAAGTTTAGCTTCAAGATTAGATAAGAAGATAGCCAGATAAGATAAGGATTTCGAAAAACAAACCTGATCTGCCTGGCAGCTATTAGAATGTTGTCAGCAAGTTTGAAAGAATTCGATTTTATGGGCTCCGAGATATGCGTTACTTAACGTATTTACTATAGCTGCGAAAATATCGATTTTTTCGATATTTTGAAAGAAATTGCTTTTAAATCGATCAAATATGAATTTTAGTTACATTAAAATCATCAATACATATGGAAAAATATATTTTTTTATATTTTAAAAAGAGGAATCGATAAAAACAGAATTTAATTTAAATTAGTAAAATCGATACATATCGAAAAATATATTTTTTTATATTTTAAAAACAGGAATAAAAAAAACAGAATTTTATTTAAGTTAATAAAATCGATACATATCGAAAAATATATTTGTTAGCATTTTAAAAATAGGGATCGAGAAAAACTGAAAACTTTTCGACAGACAAAAATGAATACATATCCAACCAATTTTTTTCAAAAAAGAAGAATCGATAAAATCACTAAAAACAAAACACTTTGACTAAAGAAATCAATACATATGGAAAACATTTTATTTTGATATTTTAAAAAGATTAATCGATAAAAACGGAATATTATTTTTACTTAAGACATAAAATAAATAATAAATACATATATTGAATCTTCAATACTTGCAATACCGCTCAACCCAAAAAAAATATATGGACTTATTTAAAAATATGTTGCAGTACAACAAGGCCCTTGTAATAATATTTAAAAATATATATTTAAACATACATATATTAAGCCCAAACCTTTGACATATATTTAAATTCCTGAAAAAACAATTGATTGCTGAAGAAGCAACAATTTACGACACGCGTGCGATAAGAAAAGGTCTTCCACCAATAAATCGATTTATGCTGACAAAAAACCGCTGTAATGAATGAGGGGAATGACCTGGCATCTGACACGGGATGATGATACCCGCGAGTGTTGGGGGAATAAAGGTACCGAACCCCTGCCACACATGTAAACGATTCCATAAATTGCCATGCCTCCAGGGCGATGTCGGTAATACGACTACTTCAGTGGCAAGTGGCAGATGGCACGGGTCCTGGTCCAGGTCCCTGGTTTCTGGTACTCCTCCCTGATCCTGTCCCTGGTTCCTGGTTCTAGATTTCGCTTTAAAATAGGGTCTTCCCTCCGAGTAACGGATAAATACCCAAGGGACAATGACTGTCTTGCCCCTGCAAGTGCTTGGCATATTTCGGCTGCCGATTTCGCACCTCCTCCGGCGAGGCGAGGGATCGGGATCACAGGGATACATAGAGATGTGGGGATATAGGAATATAGGAATGAGGGTGAAGTTCAGGCATTGCACCTGCAATCCGGCAACAACTTAATTGAATTTTGAGAGGGCCAGCTGCTTATCGCCGGGCAATTAATTCCAGCGATTTGCTTAGCTGTAACAGGAGGGGTTCCAAGCCAAGATCGATCTCTTTATATGTAAATATATATATGGATATATATATATATATATGTAAATCCCCATGCGAATCCAGATCAAGAGGAACCGCTGCTGTCTCTGCGCCTGGGGGCCTCCATTGGTGTTTTCTTGGCTGAAGTTTCTGGTGTTTTCGGGGTTCGCGTTGCCTGTCAACTGGCCACCACAGAACGTAAATCAAGAAATTTGCTTAGCCCACGCGCCACCAGCTCACGGCTCACTGCTTCAAGTGCACTGGGGAAAAATAGGTATATACTTTTACATTAATAAGAAAATTTAAGTACTTTAGAAAATATATGCAAAGGGGTATTTATTTGAGTAAAATTATTAATAATATTTAATACATAAATAAGGGATGCTCTTGTTATTGATTTAATATAAGTTGTTATAATTTTTTTTATAATTTTTAGCAGTGCCTAAATCCCTAAAGCCAAGCCCCCCGCAGACCCCTCAACAGGTGCTCTCTTTTTTTGCCTCTCTCTTTCTCTCTCTCCTTTTTTTGCATATCGAAAAATAAAACTAAGAAATAAACAAAAATAAAAACAGGAACGGGGCGCATGCGCCTGCGCCTGCCTCTTTTTTTTTTTCTTTGTGACTTTAGAGATCTGCCAGAGTTGCCACAAGGCACAATGGGTGGTAAATTGAAGCTTTCAACTTGCCCCGCGTCTTGATTTCAATTCGTTGGCGGCTGTTTTGACAATGTGCGCCGCTTTAATTGGAGCCGTGTCATTAAGAGCACGCAATGCGAAAATCTGACAAGGTGACAGCAAACGGCTGGAGCAGCTGCTCCATTTGCATGCCAAATAAATAAATTACAAATATTGTTTATACATAAAAGTATTAAATAAAAAATAAACCAGAGAGCTTAAGAACTAAATAACTGCATGGTTGTAAAAATAAGTAAAGAATTATAGGAAGCTCCCAGCTTATCATTCCCTCGAATTGTATTTATAGGCTAACTATCTGCCTTAGCTGGTATCTGCCAGATTTTATCTATATTTTATATTTAGAATTAATTATTTTTAATAATCCCCTGGCAAAACCGTTAAAAACAAGCAGTCGTGGCCGAGTGGTTAAGGCGTCTGACTAGAAATCAGATTCCCTCTGGGAGCGTAGGTTCGAATCCTACCGGCTGCGGTTTAGTATTCCTTTTTTTAAAATTAATTTCACATTATTATTTTAATACATAATTTATACCCATAAAAACTACATTTAATTATCTAAATTAACAGCTATATTTAGGCTAAACACACCACAAATTGGTATTTTATGTTGAGTGTTCAATTGCTCAAGAGCCCAATGTTCTCCCTTGTGAATCATGGAAATATGAATTTAATAAGTTAATTTAAGGAATTTAAAAACATTTTTATTTCTTACTTCTCTTTCCAATTCACTGTAAAATCCTAATAATTATACCTTAACCTATCTACCTCAATTTAACAAATGGGCCTTCGTCCTCTGTCTGTTGCTTCCTCCATAACAAATCCTTTGACATTCGCTTGGAAAATGAGACCAACAAAAAAATACAACAACTAAAAATACAACAACAAACTACAAAAAGATAACAACAACAAAAACTAGCACAACAGAAAACGGCAATAACAAATAAAATAAAAAAGAGGAAATAAAATAAAATTTCCTGCCACTTGGCGATAAGAAAGCAAACTTTTACCTTTGGCTTGGCACCCACTCACCATCGAAATCGCTGCCGCCAGTCGATGAAAAAGTTTTCGACAGGTTTTGGCATTTTAGGCCGAATGCCACAAAAACAAGACTGGAAAATAAGGCAAGACAAAAACAAAAATTCTCAGTTGGCTTTGTGGCCCAAAACAACGTGTAGAATACCCTTAAGGCGGAAGTTTGCTTTTGAAAAATAGGTTTAAATATTTATTATCAATTCCATTTGTGTTTATGACTACGTAATTTAATGCATTATTTTTTGTGCATGATTTGTACTTATTTTGTATTGATAGATAATGAGCTTTCCACTTTATTGAGAAGAAGAAAAATACAACACGCATAGCTTAATAAATATTAAAAATATTTAGGAATGGTCAAAAATATTTTAAATACCTACTTATAACTAAACGTAATTAATTAGTACTATTAAAATCCACCATCTTAGCTAAAATATTTTCTTTAAATTGAACAAATGAAACTTTATATTTGTTATTTTTAAAATTTTACTTTTTAAAACCTTGCAGGGTGCCTATAATTTCAGTCAAAAGCTTGTCGGACAGTTCTTGATCAGCATCAAGAGGTAAGTCTTTCTGTGTAGAAATAATTTTAAAAAATTGTTTATAAATTTTTGAAAATTTGATAAAATTTAAAAATTTTAAATTTGAAAACTTAAGATGCAGGTTTTAAAACCCAATAAGAACTAACACAACACCGGTTTCCGAATTAAATTAAATTAAAGCAATTCTAACAGATATGATATTTTGAAACTTTGACTTTTTCACAAAAATGTTATCGTTAAATATCGATTAAAATACCTTAAAAAATGAATAATAATTTTTGTTAAAAGCTTCTAAAGCACTGAAGGACTCACTTCCGACCCCATAACGTCTATATATTCTTGATCAGCATCAACAGGGGAGTCTTTCTGGGTACAAAAAATAATACAACAAAAACCTAATAAAAATTAACACAACACCGCTTTCCGAATTACAATTAAAGCAATTTACACAGAGCTATGATATTTTTAAACATTGATTTTTTCACAAAAATGTAATTGATAAATATCGATTTAAATCTTTTGAAAAGGCTTGACAACGAGATCATTTTCGTCAGCTTATGAAAGCCAAAAACTCATATACATATATGTATAGTATTTATATTCGTTATTGAAATCCTTAAAAATTATCTTGTATTTCTTTTGATTGGAGATACCTTTCACTTGTAGGGTATCAAGAGTCGTCAAAATTGTCGCCACAAAAGTTCTGTACAGTCCGTCTCACTCCCTCCCACTGCTCCCTGCCGTTGGGGTGCTCTCTTTCGCACCCACAGCTCTGGCTTTTAACTTATGTTTTTGTTGTTGTTGTTGTTGGACTTTGGTCTGCCTTATTTTTACTTTTGTTTTGAGTTTTTATTTTTGTTTTTATTATTTTATTTCCCTTATTGTGTTTGTTGTGCTCGAGGCGGCTTCTACGCTTCCTTTTTGGCAGACGCCGTTATGTCTCGGAAAGTTTCAAGAAACTGGTTCCGTGTCCCTTTCCCGCCGCCAATAACTTTTTGTGTCATATTTGTGAGTCCTGTGTGGGTGTGTGTGTGTGATTCGTTTTGATATAATTTATTGTAAAATTATTTCCGTTTTGCTGTTACTTTGTGGCTGCCTCAATTCCGGTTTGAAATAAAAGAAGAACAAATAAAAGGAGCCCAGGGAATAGTCAAAAACAGATCTTGTTAAGCTTCTTAAAACTTGCAAAAAGAAGCCAAGGACTTGGTTATTATCAATGATTAACATGGAAATGCAACGCTTTTAAACTACAAAATGTATAAATAATTGCTTTAATATTCATCAATTATCGAAAATTAAAAATTTAAATGCAGAAATGTTCTCCTAAAAAAAAAAACAAAGAAGAAAAAGCCAAACCATAATGAAATCGGTTCAGTTCAGCGAAGTAATAATCAAAAAACTCTTAAGAAGGTAGCGATTTTCATGCCAAAAATGTACCCATTTTTTCCAAAATAACGAAAGGGGTTACATCGTCAAAATTGTCAAAAATTGACTAAAAATTAGAAATCTAGTTTTAAATGCAGAAAAGTTCTCCCGTAAAAGCCAAACCAGCTATTTTAATTAATGTTTATTTATTTTTTTATGAAGAATTTATCCAAGAATGGAAAACTCTATTGCAACTTCCTCAATAACTCTCTCTTGTTGTTTTTATGGGGAGCCAGGGCGGGGCTTTAGGCCAGATGGGAAACCGAGGATGAAGTCCGTCTGGTCGCAGAGACGAACGTATCAGCGGCACTTCATCTTGATTGACATGCGCATTGAGAGCGTTGACATAATGATGGACAGACCCCGATCTCCAGTTGCGTTGCTTGATGTGGCCGCGGAACCCAAACCTGAACCTGGACGTGGATGTGGACCTGTCCTTGCCTCTCCTGGGAGTCGGCGCTTGGAGTGTCCGCCAGTTCTGCCCGATATGCGTAATGAGGGAAGCTCTGGGCCCGATAGCGGTGATTGCGGCCTTTAAGATTTTCCTTAATATCAATTTTCATTGTTTCGGATCCGAGGTCCTCCCGGCCAGCCCTTTGGCTTTGTCACTCACGATCTGGTCCCGATCGGTGCGATCGGTGCGATCGGTGCGATCTGTGCTATTTGCGATGACATAAATAGACGCCAATTAAAGGGGGCCCTTGACGGGACACGTTTCCTTATTCTTGCATCTTGGGAAAGCTGTTTATTGGGGTATTCACTGTGGAGAAAAGAGAGAATTTTTATGATTAGGATTCACGGCTTTACATTTTGAGGGTTAAAAATGTCTTGGACTTTTTCCAAGCATTATTTAAAATGTAACCTGTGAAAAATTAAATAAAGAAAAATAACAATTAAATAAAATTAGAACAAGTTACCTATAAAAATAACATTCATAAAATATCGATTCGGCCGATGATGATGATCAAGAATATATATGGTTTATAGGGTCGGATATGACTTCTTTGGCCGTAATACGCCTAGTTGTGTTGCAAAATTGGTCCACCCTAAAGTTTGTTTTTTAATCATAACTTGGCTATAATTATAATTCAAATATCTTCATTAAATATCTGAAAAGATTTTGGAGACTTTTCTAACCGTTTCTTAAAAGGTAAACCTTTCTTAGTTACAGAACTTTAAACACTTCCCCGATATCATTAGTTATTTACTCACATATCGACAAACATTTCCGATTAACGATATTTCAGCACGGTGTTGTACTGGCTTCACCTAAATAATTCATGTTGTAAGAGAGGTGAACACTTTTGCGCAGTAACCCTCTGGGTGGCAAGTCGCAAAGCTTAGACATTCATGTTTTTTATGGCACATATCGTGGATTTATAACCGTTTTCGGCATGAGCTCTGGGCTCTGAATTGCTTCCATCCTCCGACAAGGACGACGACGGACGTCTCTCACTCATTTCAATTTATGAGAAGCGCCGAGAAGGGCTCCCTTTCCCGTTGCTCGTTGCTGTTACCCGTTTCCCTTACCGTTACCGCTCCCACTGGGCCTGCTCCTGCTCCTGCTCTATTTTATTATTTGTGCAATCATTTTTTATTGTTTTGCTGGTCGGAGCGCTGATCCTGACGGTGGCAGGACGACGGCAGGATCCCCCTTCATCCACTTTCAATTGTTTGGCAGCCCCTGGCAGTTCCCGCTTGATATTTATTTGTTGTGTGCCGGCTATAAACGTGAAATTTACTGCGGAATGTCATTTAAAGTACAAACATTCTGACTCCCCCGCCGCCGCGGCTCTCCGGCATCCAGCTGTAAATATATTTTTGTTGTATATTTCTTTTTTTTTTTTTTTTTTGAGGATATATTTACTTGTATTTTGTCGAGGGCCGGACTAACGGTTTCTATGCACGCCAAATGACGCCACTGTCGATGGAAGGCCCAAGTCAGGGCCTAAACCACGAGTCCTTTATACCCTTTCTTTGGGTTTATCAAATGCAAATATTTACAAAGTATAAAAAAATGGTTAACAGGAGTTTCTTAAGAATATTGTAAGAGCCTTAAATACCACTAGTTTACTCACAGAATTTTATTTTTTATGTAGTTTGTATATTTCTTTCGTATATTTGCTGTTGAAAGTGTAAGAAATTCTTCGTTTATAATCCTCTTCGGTTGTTGTTACTGTTCCTTCTTTTTTTTGTGTCGTATTTTATAATCCTTTTTCCTCCTTTCGACTCGAGCCTGGGCCAGGAACAAGGCGCATTTTGTCTGTCTCGTCCTGGGATCGCACCCCTTCACCTCTCACCTCTCAGGCTCACCCACTCCTTCGGCCACCGTCTCCTTTTTGGGCAACGGCGTTTGTCATTATGTGGCTGCTTCCGGATTATATTTTCGGTAGGAATTTCTGTTTATTTTGCACGTCTCAGCAGCTGTCGCCGTTACACACGACTGCCCGAGGACCTCGCTTTTGCCACCGCTCTGCCCCCCTGGTCCCTGGATAGGTATCCCTTTAATTTCGTCAAGTGGCCTAATGCCGTTCCACTAAGTGCGGCTAATCAGCTGCCAACAAGAAAAAAAACAACACAGGAGATCCAAATCTGAAACGGATGTCGCCGGTTGTGGCCCAACAAGGCCCTTTGGCTCCTGCGAAAAGGACACGGACACGGACACGGACACGGACACGGCGCCAAAGGCTTGCCAAAAATTAATTATTAAGACCGGAATATATATTTGGGGGAGAACAGAAGGAGGCAGCAGGCAGGGCTTGAGCTGTCCTTCTCCCTGGTAAAATCCTGCGTACGTCCCTGCGACCAGAAATGAAATGGTAAACTGTCTCTCTGTCTCTCCAGGAAGCGGATTGAGTTATGC
>VNJV01003385.1:0-22500 GCA_008042635.1 Drosophila nikananu | reverse complement strand
ACACACCACACACAAGATCCTGGACTGGCCAGGACCTTTACCAACATCATATCCTGTTTAATTACAATTTTCCTGTGGTCGCGTAGCGTTAAACCAACCAACAGACCGCGTCCCCTCGATTTTTCTCCTGCTTTTCACTCTGTAGTTGGGGTTTTTTTTTTTTTTTTCCAATTCAATTATTATCGATGGAAATGGCTGAAGGGGAGAGGCAGGTTGTGGTAGTTGGTTGGTTACCATATAGTAGTAGTTCCTGTGATACAAAAAGAGGCGAAAAAATGTTAGTAAATGCCCACGATATTGGTGCATGTGAGCAGAGCAGCAGCATATTGTTGGTGGGGTTGTCCCTGCACCTATTTTTCAGGGGGGTACATATATACACCATATGGAGTTCGATATGTGCTAGGGTGTATTGCCAGTTTTTTAGGGGGATTTTAGCTCTAAAGCAAGACAAGTTTAATTTTAAATGCATTTTAAATAGGCTTAAATAGAAAATTAATTAAACAGCAGAGTGACCAGCTGCTAGGAGAACAAGAGTGGGACCAGTTATTGGCTTGGTTTACACAAGCTGGTCACTCCTTTTTTGGTAATATTTTTAAATCTTTGATTATTAAGCTTTTATTTGATGACTTTGGGGTTTATTAAATATTAAGAAATATTAATAAATATTAAAATTGGTGGAGCATTTAATAACTAGTATTATCTTGGGCTCAATAGGGTATTTCCCCTGACTTTATTAACTGTCACCGTACATTTTTTAGTTGCTGCTGCTGCCTTTGGTCGCTGATTGAGACTTCACTTTTTTTGCAATCTATGGCAAATTGATGAACACACACCACACTTGCACACACCACACTAGCACACACCCACACACCCCACCCTAGCACACCCACATGTGCGGCAACAGAGCGAGATGGTGAGAGAAAGAGTCCTCGAACACTGCGGAGTAATTAACGTGCACACGCGGCACATAAGCAACCCCCTAGCAGCGGCCAGGGGTTAAGGGTTGGGTGGTTTTGGGTGGTTTGGGTGGTTGGGTGAACTTGAACGCGGATGCGGACGCATGCAAATCGCAGGCGGGCACATGGGCGTCGCCGTTCGGTCAGCGAGGTAGCTGCGTTTTTTTGCACAGCTGCATTCGCGCTGCGATTGGTTGCGGCCATATCGCCTCATATCGATGAGCCACGGCCAAGCTATATTCCCCCCTAACAACAGCAGCAGCAGCCGGGGACCACAAGGACCACAAGGAGCACAAGGACCGAGCAGCAAGCACCAAGCACAAACCAGGGGAACGACAGGCGACGACCAAACGGACACCCGGCATTCATCAAGCGCTGTGGGCCTTTGTTATTCCCGTTGCGTTGCATCCGCCGAACAAAATGGGGTTGCAGTTTGCAACAAAAAAAAAAACAAGAAGAAACACAGTGCAGAAAACCAACCAGGACACTCCAATCAGGTTTCAGGCAGGACAAAGCTGATAGGCCCAAAGGATTGGAGAGCAATTAAGCGCTTGTGAGGGGGGCAGAAAAAGCCAAAGCCAAACTTTATAGAGAGTTTTCAAATGATAACAAATGAAGCTTCTTTAAAGCACATCTTAGGGTTTATATTAAGGATTTTCATAATTAAGTCCTTTGTAAATTAATTAGCCAAAAACTAAGGAAATGGTAAAACAAATACCTATCAATATGGTCAATATTTTCCTTGATATCCTTTTAAATTCACAATTAAAGTGAAGCTACAGTTACAATTACATTTCAGTTCAGAGCCCCCAAACCCCTTAACCCTTTGTTGCCGCCGCCGTTGCCGCCAGACATCAGACATGCAAAATTCAAAATACAAAAACCAAAATCCCTGAAAAAGAGAGCCCACACACGTAGGCGCGCACACACACGTTCCTTTGCTGGAATTTAATTTTGATAAAGGTACAAAATATTGACGATACATCAGAGAAGGTAAAAAGGACACACAAGGGTTAAGGGGGGAGGCAGCCCCGGGGTCCAGCCAAAAAACCAACTACTAAAGCAGCCAAAGAATCAGAAAGGAGCTTTAAAACCAACGAAGCTCTGATGCTCTGCTGGGAAGGGTATTTAAATTAAATTGGGGTAGTAATTAGGGGATTACTTAATTAATTAATAACTATATGACCTTTTAAGTTATATATTTTTTGTATTGTATTAATGTTGGGATATTCTTGAATAGCTGTTGGAGAGTAACAAAACAGATCAGCCACATGGCTAGCATATTTTTATAGCCCTCATTTTCCTTACTTTTGTTGCCCCCCCAATTTTTCCATTTACCCGAAACAGGAACAAAGCAGCGACTTTTTTACGTTAACAAAATTTTCGCAGAAGTTTTCCTCTTCGCTTGTTTTTTTCCCCATGTGTGTGTTATCCTCAATATTTTCGAGGAGGAGCCGTCAAAAAAAATATATATATATAAGAGAGGAGGAAACGCAAATACGGGAATACATAAAACGAGGCACAAGCCTGCGGACGATGGTCCGCATTCGCGCTTTGCTGATTCTCCTCATAGTCCTGCTCCTCATAGTCCTGCTCCTCCTCCTCCTGCTTCTCCTCCTGCCATTTTCCCTATGTGAGTAATCGGCTGTCCATGTACATATATCCGTAAATGTCAGACGACATCACGCTCCACTGGACACACTGGCGACTGATGGAGGCGCCTCCTGGCGCTGACCAGGCGGCAGACCTGAGCCACCTCCCCCACCCACCAACGCCCACACCACCACGTCCTCCGCCTCGTCCTTGGCTGCCACCTGCCCGCAAAATATTGGCGCAAACATTAACTGCAAAGGAGTGAGCCAATTTCGCACTCAAAGAAAATGTTTCAACAAGAAAATAGTAATTATAAAAAAGAAAATTTTCATAAAAAAAGAGACGTTATTTAATTTATGATATTTATGAAATGTTTTGACATTTCTAAAAGCGTTATTTATAGATAATAACTATGAATTTAATTTATATATTTGAAAGTTGTATTATTTATTTTATTTATTTTTTATTGTAATAACAAAAACAATTTATTAATTGCAATTATTTAAAGACAGAGCCACTATGGCCTTCAGGCATATATTTTAAACAATCCATTTGATTCTTAGTTTTTTTTTTTTTTAATTTAACCTTGAACTTTGTATTACTTTGAAATGCTTTTGAATATACTAAATAATAATCGAATTTTATTAAACTAATTTAATTTAATATAATAATTATAATATAATATTTTTATAAGCAGGGCTTCCAACAAAAAATAATACCAAAACTAATCCAAAGATTTCAATTTGAAAATTGTAAGCCTTTGCTTATAATAAAAATTAACTAATATTATATTATATTATATTATATTATATTAAATTATTGAAATTAATTAAATAATTATAAAATATTCTTTAACTTATTGAACTTAATATGTATTTATTTGTTTAGGAATTTTAAGTTAACAAAATTTCAAATAATAAATAATGCACAAAAATGTATACAAAGATTTTTGCTAACCTTATTACCTTTAAAAAATTATTAATAAATAAATAACTATAAAATGGTATTAAACCTATTGAATTAATTTATTTTTGTAGAAATATTTTCCTAAAATATGTGTAGGAATATTTTCTTAACAAGATTTCAAAGAATAAATACTACCAAAATTTAACCAAAGATTTCCGTAAACCTTTTTTATTGAATATAATATGCCCTTTCTCATACTTAATAATAATAAAATATTATTATACATTGTTAAATTTTATATGTATTTATTTTTCTTATCATTGCACATAATTTAAAATAGATAAAACATTTTTGAACTTAATATGCATTTTTTGATTTAGAAATATTTTGGAAACAGGATTTTGAACAATAAATAATACTAAAATGTATCCAAAGATTTTGCCCTTAACCTTGCAAATGATTTATATTAATTAAATATTGTTAAACTTATTACATTTAATATGTATTTATTTATAAAAGGATATTTCAAACTGTAATTAATACAAAAATAAGCCCAAGTATTTGCCTTAATTTTATCCTTGTACATCACTAAGTTTTGTTTTTAACTCTAAGTAAATTAAAAACTTCCTAATTTCCTAAATAGTTTCCTTAAAAATCGAACAAGTTGATGTACATCTCCTACTTGATTTTTCCGAGTGTCCTTACAGTTTGAATTATTTGAAACAATATCCTTTAAAAAAATGCAATACAATTTCAAACGATGATGACAAAAAATCAGAGCAGCCACAGCAGAGCTTGAGGCAGGAGGTTACCTGCGCCAGACAGGTGTTTGTCAGGTGCCGGGAATGGGCCGAGACTCTGCTGCTCTTATCAGACCCGCAAAAACAAAAACAAAAAAATTCGAACAGGCAAAAAACGAGCCGAAATAAGAATGTGCTGAAGAAAAAGTGCCACCTCAGCTGAGGTGGGAGGAAGTTACTGAGGTAGAAAGGGTAGGGAACTGAGGTAGGGACATTGTAATAACAGCAGCCAAAGCCAAACAAAGGCTTTTGGCCAAGTCATTGACCCCCCCCCAAAGCGGCGCACCGGAAATGGCCAAAGGTGGCGGAAGCTGACGGAAGTTGGCGGTGACTTTAAAGAGCCGTTCGATACGCTGGATGACATTCTGTGTGACAGCGGATGTCCTGCTCTTCCTCCTCCTCCTCCCCTAAAAAGATAAGCTCAACTTTCTGGACCACAAAAAATATGTGTACTATAAAGCAGGATTTATGAAGCATATGCCAGGCTTGAGATTCAAACAAAAACTTGAATCGAAATTCCAAGCTGCTGTTTGTTGGCAGAAGATGACCGCAGGGCGGGTCCTGGGGGGGGCCACCATTTGTCTTGGCCCAAAATAAAACGGCTCTAAGGCAGCTGTGCGGGACGCTTGACAAACGACAAACAAGATGGAATCCCGCAGCCGGCCAAGAAAGTTACAAGTTTTCCCTCAATCAATTAGGCAGAGCTGTCATAATGCCCGGAAGTTAAGGAATTTCCCTGAAATTTGGAGAGGAATCTGCTGCATGCTGCTGCAGCAGCATCAATAAAAAGCAAAGTGCAACAAACAAAAAAAGAGAAACAAACAAGAAGGCAGAATGCGTGCCACAGCCACTGCCTCGTATCTTTCGCGATGAAATTTATGCTTAATTAAAAGCGACACAAGGCGTCACAGGCAACAACGCACAACGCGCGTTCGCCCAGATAAAGCGGGTTAAGGCGACCGCAGGGGCTTCAGGGGGTTAAGGCGACCGCAGGCTTCAGGGGGCTTCAGGCAATCGGAAATCGGGATTCGGAATCGGGGACCGGGTTCGGGGTTCGAGTTCGAGTTCGAGTTCGGCAAACTCGAGCGCAATTAATGCGATTTTGAAACGCACAGATCGCTGGGAGACGAGGAGCAGCATACACTGCCAGAAATTGGGGGGCAATGGTTGGGGAGGAGTCTATAATGCAAGGAAAATTATAAATATATAGAAATGATCTAAAAATCCAAATGAAATCAAAGTTTATGTTAAAAGTTCACACCTTGAAATGTTTTCTTTGTTTTTTTAATATTTATGTTAAATGTTCACACCTTGAAATGTTTTCTTTGTTTATTTATTTATTATTAATGTTAAAAATGCACACCTTTAATTGTTTTCTTTGTTTATTTATTTATTATTTATGTTAAATGGTATCTTTGTTTATTTGTTTATTATTTATGTTTAAAATGCACACCCTTAAATGGTTTCTTTGTTTATTTATTTATTATTTATGTTAAAATTTGTCCTTTTTTTTATTTATTTATTTATGTTAAAAATTCGCACCATTAAATGTTTCTTTTTTGTTTATTTATTTATTATTTACGTTAAATGATCACACCTTTAAATGCTTTAAGGCAGACAAAGTAATAACATGCCTAAGGCTTTTACTTTTAAAATGCATACATCATCCATTTATCATCATTTTACAAACCCCTTGAAGGTATTAATAGTATAAAATATACTATACTAATAATAAATTATATAAACACAAATGAACTATTATATGAATCACATTTTTCGCTCAGTGTTTGGCTTGGCTGACTGGTCCCACTAATTCAATTAAAGACGCTGCCCGACAGGAGACAAGACACAGCGGCGGCTTCGGCGGCGGTGCAGCGCTCACGCATGTTGAGTGGCACGATGGATGGACGTCTGTGGAGAGTCTTGGCCAGAAACAGAGCCACATTTAAGCCACCTTTAAGCCACAACCAGAGCCACCTTTAAGCCACATTTAAGCCACAACCAGAGCCACATTTAAGCCGCCTCAACCAGAGCCACGGCCACGGCCACGTCCAGAATGAGAGAAAGGCCTCACGTTTGTTTTTCGCTGGCGGTTCTCCCACTGCCACTCGACGGTTTGCACTCATTAGTCTCCCACAACGTGAATTAAGATAATCTGTGGGGAGTTGGGGACTTGGACTCTTGGCTCTTGGAATACTTCGAGTTGCCTTTTTTCTTTGTTTTGTTTTGGAAAATGGAACTGCTGGCTGGAGCGCTTGTTGTGCAAATGAATTGTTGCTGATTTCGTTTGAACGATTAGCGCCAGCTTCCCGGCTCTTCGATCTGTCTTGGCCAGAATCGGATTCGCTTTCGGTTGGGATGCAAATGGCAATGGCAAATGGAATGGAGTGGAGTGTGGGCTGGCCTGCTTAGCAATTAGACTAATTGCATGGCCCCAGCCTCCAAGTCAATGTGGCCTCTCTATGTGCCGGTTTCTCTGCATTTTACACGAGCAAAAAATCACTGAGAATGAACACTTGTCAAGGGTTTTTTTAAAAGTCAGTAAATTGTATTAAAATATATTTTTTAAGGCTGAAAATCTATTAGATATTAAACCGAAAAGCCATCTTGAAACTCAAAGAAAACCTGCTTTAGGATAAGTCTGTCAAGCTGCTTTCTTAGTTACTAATTTACCTTAATAGTTTCCCCAAACTAACTAAGCTTAGTCTCCCCCTTAATTTGCAATTTGTTAGAGCTGCAAATGTTTGCTCTTTGTTTTCTATATTTTCCCATTTGGTCTTTGTACTTTTTTCGATTTTCTTTGATACCTGATTTCTGGGGGGCATTGCGCATACGCACTGTGCGCCCTGCACCCTTGCACCCTGCAGCTTGCGCCTATTGCAATATATGCCTGCAGATTGGTCAGTTCAAACACTGACATCCGCTGGGCACCCACATCTCCCACACCAACCTGCCACACACACTTGCCACACACACACTCACACACACTCTGGCCAAGTGACGCCTCTGTGCATGCGTCGTCGCTGCCTCAAATGGGTAGAATTGCCTCTGCAATTGGAGTTTGGAGCAGGAGTAGGAGCTGGTGTTGCAGCTCCAAAAGGGGGGGAGGAAGGAGGATTGGGGGAAGGAGCAGCTTAGGCCAGTGGTGCAGCAGCTGCAGGGGGTGCAGGGTATAGCTTCGCATCAAAACCCCAACACCCACAAGCACTCCAAAGGGCATTACGCTGGCCAAGGGGTATAACTAATTTAAAGAACAGTTGAACCTTAATAGAAATTAGTTAATAATATTAAGGAAAAATATAGTATCTATTAAGGAAATCTTTAAATAGCAATTAGGAATACAAAATTTAAGAAAAAGCCTAATATTTTTTATATTAATTATTAAATATTTTAACCTGTGCAGTTACAGTCAGAAGCCTGCAAATCAGTGAAGTAATCATTTCCGACCCCATAAAGCATATATATTCTTGATCAGCATCAACAGGCGAATCTTTCTGTGTAGAAAATCCTTTGAAAAAATTTCGAGTCAATTTTTGAAAATTTTATAAGGGGATCATCATTAAAATTGTCAAAAATTCAATAAAAATTAAAATTTTTAAATTTGCCAACTTTATAGGCAGATTTAAAAACTCAATAAAAACTAACACAAAACCGTTTTCCAAATGAAAATTTAGGCCATTTTGGCTGAGTTATGATATTTTTAAACTTTGATTTTAACACAAAAATCTTATCGATATTTATCGAGTTAAAATCCTTTTAATAAGCCATATTTAGGGCCCTAAGGGGTCCTATGCTTTCAAAAAAAGGAAATGATTGCTTCTTTATATTAAAATTCACATATAAAATTTTGGAATTGATAAACTAATATTTATTAAACTTTTCTGAATTTTATAAATTTTTTTTATATATACAACAAATATAATTTTAAATATTTCAATATGCGGTTCTATTAATAGAATAAAAATTAACAGAAAAACGCGTTCCAAATTCATAGTTATGTTTTTTTTTTTTCGCTTTGTTGCAGTATTTTATTAACTTCGATTAAAAACCACAAATTAAAGTCGCATTTCTCCAAAATAAATGAATTTGAGAAATTATAGATAAATATCGATTGAAAACAAACCATGAAATTCGAATTTTTTTACAACAATTATGATGCACACTTATTGATAAAAACAAAAATTAAATTGCAATTCTCCACAATAAGTATCACGCAAAAATATCGATCAATATCAATTGAAAACATTTCCATTTTTTTACAAAAATGATTATGCACAATTATGTTAAATATCGTTTGATAAAAGACCTAAAACTCGCATATTTTTGGTGTTCTTAGCGCAATCTTTTACTTATAAGTAACGTCTAAAATATACTTAATTAATATAATAAAATAATAATTATTATTAATTAATAATATTTACCTATATATCTGTTTTTTAAGTATACAAATATATTTTTCCATTTTACCAAATATATTTGTTCTATATTCTTTAGTTATTAAATGAGAGTATTTGCCGAGTTGCATTTACTTTCAGCAACCTTTGACTGTGATCCACCCGCTGCCAGCCCCCCCCACAGCCGCGTCAATTTTTTGTCGGCGAATGAGTGGGCGGCTCAGGGGGCCACTTCCGGTGGATGGGTGGGTGTGTGGGTGGGCGTTATAGTCAGTCATCAACAGGAGCGGCAACAACAGGACAGGACTCGTTCAGCTGCAGTGGGCTGCATGTATCTCTTTTTCTCTGTGTTTTTTGGGTGTGTGGAAGGATGTGTGCGGGGTCCTTTCCATTTAGTTTTCCCTTTGCTTTGTTTTTGCTGCCCATTTCACGTTGTATTTCGTTGTTGTTGTTGTTGTTGTCCTGGCAGGATGGCAGGACTTTGCAGGACTTCACAGGATGCCTTTTGCTGCTGCTGCTGCTGCTGCCGGTGCCTTTTGGCCTGATGATTAATCGAATTAGTTTCTTTCTTTTTGTTTCGTGCGCGCTGCCTGCCTCTGCCTTTGCTCCTTTCATTTACATTTTCTTTTGCACTTTTCCAGCTTGCATACAATTTTTTTTTGGTCTCCACCAAAAGGAGAGAGGTTGGCTGACCAACTGCGTCCGGTTGAACATTTTTTGGCAATGGAAAAAAAGGCGAAACGAATTCACATTTCCATTCTGACGAAACGAAAGCCTCTGCCAAATGCGGCAGGGGGGGAGGGTAAGGTCCTTTATTTTTAGGATACTACGGAGGGGGGGAAAGGAGAAGCTGCTGCTGATGCTGCTGATGCTGCTGCTGCGATGCTTTGGGGCAATAACTGCAAATTGCATGGGCGGCACTCAATTTCTTCCCTCTATCTTTTCTCCCTGTGTGTTGTCTGTGTTTTGGTGTTTCATTTGATTTGCGTTCTCTGTATGGCTTTTTCTTTCTTTTCCCAGTTATACATATATATTTTCTTTCTTTATTTTTAACGCAATAAGAGCATCAAAGTGCACACACACACACACACATCCACTTGCAGCTCGGTAGGTTTTCATTTTCATGCCATTTCCAGCCACGTTTTTTTTTTCCTGGCTTCCTCTTTGCCTTTCCCCCGTTTTCTTTTTTTTTATGCATTTTTTTTTGTTGTTGCTTTTCTTGTATTTTTATTATTTTCCTTTTTTCCCTGGCCTGCCATTTTCAGCGAATGACTGTTGCATAAACGTCGTCTTTGTGTTGTCCTTGCTGTCCTTGCCGTGCAGTTGGTGCAGCCGCTCATCGATTGCCATTGGCATACGAGGAGGATGCCACATGTGGCATGGGCCAGGGAGCCATGTCCTTTGATGTCCTCCGAGCAGGGAAATCATAATGGAACTAATTGCATGTGGACCAGGGAGGGTGCTTGCACATTGCCCTGCTGCTTCAAGGCATTGAATGAGCCTAAGTTTTATGATTTCGTAGCTGCAAACGTTTGGTTTTTAAATTTCATAGGTAAATGAAGCTTGAAAATATTATTATAACAATAGTTTTTAGCTAGTTGTATACCAATGTTGGCTCATTTTTGATAATTTCATTTTTTTGAATAAAAAATGGGCTCAGAAATCGGGAACTTCTTCGATGGTATTTTGATTGTAACTTTGCTCAAACTCAACGGATTTCAGAGTGGTTTGGTTTTTTCTTCCTGGTTTTTAATGGAGATTTTTGGCAAATTTTTGACTATTTTTCCAGGCTAATTATAATTATTTATTATAAATCTTGGCTTACATGTGGTATGAGTAATATTCTTGAAGCGCTTAACAAAATTCATAGATTGAAGTTGAAAATTATTATTATTATACTATGAAGTTTATTATAATATTAAAATATAGAATTCTACAGTATTATTTTTGGGGGCTTTAAAAAGGATTTCCCAAGATTTTTGAGGGGTTTTTATTGAATATAATACAATTTATACCCCTTTTGCTTTTTTTATCATTATTATTATTATGCTATCAAGATTAATATAATATTAAACTATAGAAATTAAAAGTATAATGAATATTTTTAAGATTATTAAATTATTAAGGAAATTTATGAGGGTTTCCTTTAGGGTTTTCCTTTATTTTCGATTCTTTTTAAATATAATAAAATTCATATAATTTTTGCGGTTTTTAAATTCACTAAATTAATACTTGTCATGTTATTGACCTACGAAATTATTCATTAAATATTACTTAAGATAAACAAATGATTTATGAATTAATTAAAAAGTTCTGACAAATATAAAATATATTTTTACTCCCCCGAAATTCCATCTTTTAATTAACAATCTTTAAAATTTTAAATCAAATCTGCAAACGCCTTCGAATTGCCTTAATAAATCCAAGACTGCGGACCAAAGACCTTGGAGAACGAAATGGGAAAAGCCAAGGCGAAAATTCCTGCAGCTTGGTGCGTTGTGAACAAAAAAGGACCTCCTCCCCCTCTCAGGACCCAATCCAATGGCAGCCCCTTTCACCTACAGAACCGAAACTGGGGGGAAGTGTGGAAACGTGCTAAGCACATTTCATGCAGCTAAGTAAGGATATTAATATGCGTCCTTGCATTCGCACACGCACCAAAGGACATTCGGTATTCCCCTAGTCTTCGTCCTGAGATCCTTTGGCCACTTTGCCTGGCGCTTCGTGGCGGCGGCAACCAAATGAAATTGCAATGAAAATGAAAATCTAACGACGAAGCGACAAAAAAGTGGGGTAAAAAATGAAACGATATCCTTGAAACATAAAGCGGGGGGCGGTGGTTGGCATCTCAAGGAATGCAGGCCGCTGACACCAGAAATAACAGCAACAAAATGCATATCCTGGGGACTGTGCTGGGGGGTGGGGGAGATATCCCTGAGAACATCATTCATTTTACCCCTCGTGCAGCGGGATTAAGGTTATTTCAAGGATGCTGCCCCTGCTGCTCTTCCGAAACTCCTTAAAAAAAATACTTAGATATATACATATATAAATATATATATATATATGTATAGGGGGAACCCTGTGCAGGACCTACTGCAAATGCAGCTAAAGAAAAATTCTCCTTTTGCGCGTAAACATCATCAAAATTCATCAATCTCTGCCAAAAACTTGGGTGAAAAACTTTACTTCCCCTTTCCAGGCAACAGAAATAAAAGAAAATGTGTATAAAGAAAGCTAAAATAATAAATGAACAACTTATAGATGCCTTAACTTGAGGGTTTTTGATTTTATATTTTATAAATATAAATGTAAATATAATGATAAAGTTCTAAGCTCTTGAGGGAGGTCAAGGTGTACTTAAGGCACTTAAAATTAATAAAATAATTATAAACATCAACTTAAAAGCTATTTAAAAAAGTGGAGGTTGAGTTAAGAGACTGGAACTTAATCAAATAATTATAAACATAAACTTCATTAAAGAGCTAATAATTATTAACATAAACCTATTAGTACTTAAGGCAAGTCAAAGCTTCTAATTTGCTGGTATAATTCCCATGAATTATATATTACATCATATTCAAAAAATATATTATATATACAAATTTATAATATATAACTTAAACCCTTAACCGCAACCCGAAAACCCTAATACCCAGCGCCATCGAGTTACCTTGGGAAAATGTCACTCGTTTTTGGTTGGTAAGATGTGTGTGGGATTCCAAGGAAATTTTAGGAGGCAAGTCCATGGGGCCATGGGCATGCCTTGGAAAAACGGAAAAACGGCAATCAGCGGGAGGGTGGGAGGTAAAGGAGGTCGGTACTGGGGACTGGAACTGAAAAAGGGAGCTTCATTTTGGCATTTAAGCGCAACGACGCGTGCAGCACGCAGGACTACAGCGATGGCATATACTCTTACTCTTCGCAGGATCCTGCAGCAGTGATGCCCTCGTCCCGCCATCTTTACTCCTTCCCCTCCCCTTCTGATGGTCCGTCCACCCCCCCCAGTGTCCTGATGAGCCTGATGAAGGACATGCCGACCCACGCGCCTTGGCATTTGGGTCCCGCATGCAGCTGCCTTTTCTAAGGCAGTGAAAGAAAGAAATATATAAAATATATAATAATATAAATAAAATATATAAAATATATTTAAATATATAAATTATATAAAATATATAAAATAGAAAATATGTATAGAAAAAAAAATATTAAAAAACTAATTATACATCTTGTTTAAAATTATAAAAATCTGTTTCGTAAATATGTTTTTCTTTAATAATTATGGGCCATAAAGAATAAAGGAAGCAATCCACTTTAGTTCTCTTTTATTACGTATACGCCTAGTAAACCGTCTTAAGCCCCAAAAATAATCTTCCTTTTCTCTCTACTTGCCACTATTTAAATTAAACAACATTTAATTTCTTCATGTTCTTATCTTACAAAATTATTAAATAAGTATTAAGTATAAATTACAAATTAAGAATTAAACAAAAAAAATATATATATATATATAAAATATAAAAATTATTGATACAAAATCTTTAATATACATTTATATATATATATATATTTAAAAACATGTATTTAAAAATATGAAAATCTCTTACTTGATTATGTTTTTGTTAGATAGTTAAAGGTTGTCGAGGTAGCAAAATACCCGAGTTCTCTCCCATTACGTATACGCCTAGTAAAACATTCTTAGAAACCAGAATTAATAATTCCATTTCCTCCTTTTTAATAACAAAAAAGTAATATATTTAAAACTATAAAAATCGGTCACTTAAATATGTTTTTCTTAGATAATTATGGGCTCTAAAGGTAGCAAACTAGCCAACTTCTGTCACATTACGTATACGCCTAATAATCCCTTAATTATCTCTGTTGCTCTTTTTAAATAAAAAACAATTAATATGTTTATGTTATTATCTTAAAAATTATTAAGTAATTATGTATTATAAATTTAAATTAATTATGAAAATGTTTGCAAGTTCTTATTACAAAAAATTCTTTCAAACATAAATATATAAATCAAAGTTAAATAAAAATGCTATTATATCAAATTTATTAAATATGTTTCTGTATAATAATATTTAATATTTAATATAGTTTATTATTTTCTATAGTTTATTTTATTTTATCTTGATTTTCCCATCGTTTTCCCTCTGCTTTCCCCCAGTGCACTTCCTTTTCTCGTCCTCAACGCTGTCGTTGCTCAGCGATAACCTCAATTTTTGGCACCCTGGCCAACAAAACATCCTGGCCCCTGCACATCCTGTTCCCCCCTGGTTCCCTCTATTCCCCCCTATTTCCCCATATTTCCCCCCTGTTCACCCCCCCCTTCATTCCCACAGAGATTTTATGCCAGCTCCTTGCAGTTTTTCCTCTCTCCCTCGCTTATTTTCCCTCAGCCTTTTTTCTTGGCTGTTTTCCTTTTATATTGCCTGATAAAACTCTTTTCATTTTGTTGTTTGTTGGGTTCGCTTCTCGTCCTTTGCCTTAACGCTTTTAACAGTAATGACGAAAAAGTGTCAGCGTCCTCGACTCGAAGGATAATAACAAGTATGGACAGGCATAGACGCCATTTTCCCCCTCGCCTGCCGCTGCCATTTCCCATTTTCCGCCATTTCTTGGCTTGTTTTTCCACTCTTTGTTCTCTTCCTCTTCAACTCGTTGATGTTCTTAATTGATGAAGAAATTTGGGCTGTGATAAAAAATAGCAGAGGGAGGGAAAGAAGGGGGTAAAAATAAGACAGAAATAAAAGAATGCCAAAAACGAAATGAACAAGAAGTAAGCACGGACAAAATATGCACTAAAGATTGCACGGAAAAGGGGTGAGAAAATGGGGGGGGGGGAAATGGGAAAACCTACAGAGCTAGCCAAGTGGCACAGAAATTATATAGAAATATATATAGATATAGATATATGGGTAGTTATCTGAGGCACTATTTGTGCTATCTGGGTAAGTAGCAAGACATATTTTTCAGGCGACTGAAAGGGATCTTTGGAATTATTTAAAAAAAAAGGGGGTTTTCTTTTTAAGAATTCGTATTAATTATTTATCTTTGGCAAAGGGTTATGTATGTGTATTTAAAAATAAATTTATGTTTTTGCTTTATAAACAAAGTATAATTTTAAATTCATTAAATATACATACGAATAAATGTACATATCAAATATTAAACTATTTTAAATATTATATAAGTAGAAATTTAAGATTAAAAAAATACTTGTACTTGCACAGAACAAAGATTTTATAAAATATTTTTATGAGTTTTTAAAGCAAATAATAAATAGCTAATTCAATTTATAAATAAATATAATTTCATAATACTGAATTAATTAATTGATTTATTTTTATAAACAAATTTAAAATTTGGTATTAATACATAAAAATAATATATATACTATACAACTTATAAACCTAAAGTATATATATGTGTTTTTAATTAATAAAGTAAATTTGCTTATAAAAATAAATCAATGCTTTATTGATTCAGTATTATGCAGTAATATTTATATTTAAATTGAATGATTTATTTATTATATTACAGCGTTAAAGCAATTCTACTTTAAATTGGTATTTATATTTATTATTTATTTATTTATTATATATTATGAGAATCGTATATATATTTTTATTATTATAATACAAAATATGTTAATTCTATTATATTATATAATTATTTATTTTTAAGATTTTACCCTGTATAAATTACAGAAGTAAATAGTAAATAAGCTTTACAAAATATACAAATAATATATTATATATATATTATTTATATATATAATTATTATATATATTATTTATATATATTTATTTTTAAAGCTTTGATTTGCATTTAAAATAAAAAATTATATATAGATAAATAATAATTTTTAATGAAGTAGTAAACGAAATAAGTGCTAAGATATATTTTATATACTATAACATATATTTTGGTATTTGTTATAAGTACTATATTTATTTATACGCTTTTTTCTTGATGCTAAAATAAAATATATTATTCAAATTTTTTTGTTTTAGCAAAGGCAAAATTTTATTAATTAAAAAAATTATATATGTATTATTTTATATATTCTTTATTACTTGAATATTTATTTCTTAGCATTTTTCTTCTTACTAAAATATTTATAAATATTTTTAGGAGGAAAGAACACCTTGTATTAATTGTATATAACTCTCGTTACAAAACGGTTAAGTTATTCTCTTCGAGGGTATTTTAAATATATATATTCTATAAGTTAAATATCTACAATAAATTTAAAAATATCCTCAGTTATTAATTTTAATATAAATATATATTTTAAGCCTTATTTTAACCCTTTTCTTTCTCAATTCACATATAAAATCATCAATAAATCTTTGTTTCCCTTATTATTTCCTCCTCTCAATTTCCCCCCGACTTACCTGGTTCCTTGTAATCTTCGCACTTTGCACGCCTTTTATTTATTTATTTCCCTTGCCTCTTCTGCTTTTTCCTGTTACTTTTTTTTATGATTCTATTTTATTTTACTTTTTTGCCTTCGCTCAGTTTCAATTTCACACAAATTCTGCCTAATCTATGTAAATGCGATTAAACGCTTTCCGAAAAGCACTGGGCGCTGGGGAAGAGGGTTGCCAGGGAGCGGGTAGTGGGAAAAGGAGAGGAGGGAGAGGAGCGGGGCTGGGGTCAGGAACCAGTCCTCGAGTTTAATGGGCAAAGCGTTAATGAACACGAAGTTGAACGCGACGATGGCGACGGCTCAGTGAGCAGTTAACAGCGAGCTGCCACACCAGAGAGCCGCCAGCAGCCAGCAGCCAGCAAGGTGGCCCGCGGCGAAGCCCCTGGCCAGGGTCATCCTTGTCAGGGACACTGAAAGAAAATACAGAAAATAAGGGAGTCATAAGGGAGATGTTCTTAAGTTCAAAATAAAATAAATAAAATACAAGTATATTGCTGAATATTTATTTATTATTTAAAATTATTTGGAGCTTTCAAAAATTATGTTTCGATATGCTTTTAAATGTTGTAAAATTGTAAATATGTTGGAACAAAATTTCAAGCATTTTTAAAAAATGTATAAAAATGTATACAAAAAAAAAATACAACAAACATATATCAATATAAAAAAAATAAAAATTACTTGAAAATTGTGTAGAAAATTGAAATAATATTTAAAATATTGGTTTCTATATGCTCTAAAATGTTGTAAAAATGTAAATAAATTAAAAATTATGCACAAAAATGAAAGTATTTTTAAAAATATATACAAATATAAAAATTACTTGAAAAGTGTGTCGAAAATTTAAATAATATTTAAAATATGGGTTTCTAAATGATTTAAAAATGTTATTTAAAATATAGGTATTTTCAAAAGTGTGTAGAAAGTTTGGAAACAAAAATGTTTTAAAGAATTCTAATTTATAAAATAGAGGCTAGTTTTTAAACATTATGCAAAATGTTAGTAAACTGGAAAGTGTGTGAAAATGTAAATATTATTTAAAATATAGGTTTCAAATGTTATATAAAATAAAAGTCACATAGAAAATGTGTAGACAGTATAAAATATATAAATATATAAATATATTAAATAAAGAAATATATATAAAAAACAGTTTTTTGCTTTTACAAAAAATATTGGAAAAGAAAAAAACACGCAACTAATCAAAGCCCAGCATTATTTTCTCATTACCTAAGCCTAAAACCTATTTTTCGCCTAATTAAAAATCTTGTAATTCGTGTATATATATCAGATGCTATAAGCCTTTATAAATAAATAAATAACAAATAATTCTAAAGACAAAAATAACACCAAGATCTAGTAATGCTTTTTTTAACTAAATGAAAATGTTGTAAATTTTCGAATTTAATAATGAAACACAAATATCTATTCAAAGGCAGTCATCAGCCTTTCATTACTACCCCTCAAACTTAAGTCCCATTTCTCAGCTAATCAAAACCATTTTAATTTTTTTTTGTACATATCCAATTGTGTAGCCCCGTTTCTCTCAGTGTCCTGGCAGGACTTGCGTGGCATTGGTGGCATGGCGCAGATGGCAGACGGATGGACAATGCGCATGCGCAACGCATGTGTCTTGTTTGATTTGAAGATTTCACGGAAATTGTGCCCGAAACCTGGCCACCGGATCCCAGATGCAATGCAGTCTCGCAGTCTACACTTTGCAGTCTTCAGTCTCCAGTCTTCAGTCTTCTGTCTCCAGTCTTCTGTCTCCAGTCTTCTGTCTGCAGTTTGCAGTTTGCAGTTTGCATTTCCCAACCAAAAGTCGCAGATCTGCGGAGAGCTTCAGCCGCATTCAATTTATGAACTGGCACACAACTTAATTACACATTCATCCAATTAAAGTGTGCAAAATGCAATTCATCATCATCGGGAGGGTGAAGAGGGAGAACGGCCAGGAACTGCCGAGGGTTCGGGCCATGCCAAGATCGTCCGTTATGGACGTGGCCAAGTTCTAACAGCAATTAAATGCATTGCAGGTGCAGCAGCAGCAGCAGCAGCAGCAGCGGTGGCAACATCGCGGCGGCAACTTGTTCGTTTCACATGCAAGCGGCGCGTTAAATGCCCATCTACATACGAACGCATATATATCGTGGAGAGAGAGAGAGAGAGGGGGAACAGGAACAGGAACAGGAATATATAATGGAATATATATACCTATATAAGAGCAGCTCACTGCAAGTTTACCGATATAACTCGGTGGTGAACCAATCAATCGAGAAATCGAGGTTATAGAGCAGCTGCCTGTAAGAACCATCCAACTTTACATCCAAAAACTCAATGAATAGTTTTCTATGTTAGTTATTTAAGAAGAATTAAAGGAGTATTAAAGGAGAATTAAAGAAGTATTTAAGGAGTAGAAAACATAATTTCCCCAAGTACTTTCCCTTTAGATTTCATTACCTGCTGCTCCTTATCATTCCCTTCGGCTAGAATCATTATAAAACCATCCATTGGCCGTTTATCATGATCAGCCCCCGCCAAATGGACCCACTTAAGAGGTTCTACCAATAATCCTCACCATCCCACCCATCTGAGAGTTGAGTCTAATTGCCGAGGCAATGCGGGGCACTATGATTATGGCCAGGCCGCTTATGATTGAACAATCAAACACGCCCCCCCGAAAACGCCCACGGCCCTCGGCTACAGTAGAGACACACTCACCAGCCCAGAGTACAGGCATCCCTCGCCATTAGACGCACTCTCTATGGGGAGAGACTGTGAGTGCTAATTGCAGGGGAGAGAGACACTGGGGAGAGAGGTGCGTCTCGCCCAGATAACTTATAGCCAGGTTATAATCACAGGTTCGGTGTGTGTGTGTTTTCAGTGCGTCAGGCGTCGCACTCGCTTCCGCCTTTTCAAGCTGTCTTTGCGGATTTAATTGCCACTCCCCAGAAGGCACGAGAACTTAAAGAACCTCATAGAATCCCCCTAGAATCCCACCAGATTTTATGATCCAACCCCAAGGTGGCCAAGACGATCACGCACCTCAAAGCTGGTCAGGGAAGAGTGCGACTAAAGGCTGAACTTGGGCCTGGAAAGTAAGTTCTTTCAACAGAAGTTGTTAATATTTAGTATTTTTATATTATTCATATATTTAAAATATTATTCAAAATATATAATATTATATATACATATATATAATATATTAATCATAAAACATATAAAATTATAAAATAATATTAAAATTAATATTTTATATATAAATTTTAATATTAAAATTAATATTTTATATATAAATTTAAATGTAAAAAAATTAATATTTTATATATGAATTTTAAATTATTAAAATTAATGTTTTATATATAAATAAATATTTTATATATAAATTTTAATACTAAAATTAATATTTTATATATAAATAAATATTTTATATATAAATTTTAATATTAAAATTAATATTTTATATATAAATTAATATTTTATATATAAATTTGTATTTTAAAATTAATGTTTTATATATATGTTACTATTTTATACACAAATTGTAATATTAAAATTAATATTTTATATATAAATTGTAATATTATTTTAATATTATATCTAAATATTGATTTTAATATTATTTTATGTAAAGCAACCTTTCTAAAAAAAGTCACAACACTTCGATAAAATTAGTAAAGACAATACTACATTCTTATGAATTACAAATCCTAAGCCTGACCCTTATACACAATTAATAGAACTATATTTTAGGCCTTCTTTTAAGCTAAAAACAGAAAAAATACCTCAAACAGCTGGCTAAATATTTGCACACAAAAATAATTACAAAAGGCATCTTTGACGCTCAAAAATATACATTAAACTCGCTAGCCAGGCTTTCTAAAATAATAAAATAAATAAGAAGAAAATAAATATAATACCTATATATTTCTTTTTGTTCATTAACTTTTTAAACTTTTTACAAATTAAGACTATTTTCCTTGGCTCATTTTAATCTCAACTACATTTTCCCTAGCGGCTGGCCTTTTCCAGGCTTTCTTCTCTCAAAACTAAGAAAAAAATAGGCTGAAAATAAATACCATAAATATAATTCAGCTTATTGATTAATTTTCTAAATGGAAGTGCTGTTTTCTAGCTCATTTTAAGCTGAAATAAATTTCCCCCCAGTGCCTGAAAATCACATATTAAACTGCAATTGCAGCTTAGCTTGAAAATCAACTCGTCTCGAAGCTCGAATCTCGAAGCTGAACCAAACTCGGCGCACTGAATGCCTGTCTTAGGGTTTCCGCTTGGATTGAGTTATTAATTATGTTCCGCACCTTCCCACATCGCCGAGAACCGCCCCCCTGCCTGAGCTGCCTGCCATTCTATTCCCATTCCACGCAGTGTTTTGTTTTCCCTTCCGTGTCCAAGAGTGGAAAGCTGCGAGTGGAAATGAATGTGGTAAGCAAAACATTAACTTGGCCATCATTAATGTTGGCTCGCAGCGAAATTACGTTCTTTAAGTGAGAAGAATTGCAATTTAATCGCGATTATGATGATGATGATGATGATGGGTCTCTGCAGCTGGAAATGGAAATTGGAGAGCAGGGAGTGCAGAGAAGGTTTTAGTTATAAATTGAAAATATGAAGGGTTAGGTTGGAAAAAATGCTAGAAAATAAATTGTAATTTATCACAACTTATAATTATATATTTTGCTGAATTTTTTATCCTAAATAAACAAATAAAAAATGAAGCGTTTTGAGGGTCTTTGAAGGACTACTGCCCCAACGACTGTGTCGTCATTGCCTTGCCTTCACTGACGCACATCTTTGGCGACTCCCCATCGTTTTTGGCGTCGAAAACACAGCATTTTCGTACACTAAACCCACAACCATAACCACTATCTGTCAGAAAAAGACCTCGAGTGCCACAAAAATCGGAAGCAGGGAGCCCCAAGGCTAGTTCTGGGGCAACGTGAGTGAGTTAAAGTTATGAAGAGGTAACAGAAATTATTAGGAAATATTATCTAGTACTTCAAATATATAATTTCTTTATGAAAACTAGTCATTAAAATATTTACAACTACCTAAAGATTTAGTTACCTTGCTTGAGCTGCAATTTAGACTTTATTTATTGCTTCAAAATGCTCAAAGAAACCTTTAAAAAATATTTAAGAATATTTCAAAATGCTCAAAGAAATCTTTAAAAAATATTACTTAAAGTTACCTTGCTTGAGCTGCAATTTAGACTTTATTCATTGTTTCAAAATGCTCAAAGAAACCTTTAAAAAATATTTAAGAATATTTCATAATGCTCAAAGAAACCTATAAAAAATATTACTTAAAGTTACCTTGCTTGAGCTGCAATTTAGACTTTATTCATTGTTTCAAAATGCTCAAAGAAACCTTTAAAAAATATTTAAGAATATTTCATAATGCTCAAAGAAACTTATAAAAAATATTACTTAAAGTTACCTTGCTTGAGCTTAAATGTAGACTTTATTCCTTGTTTCAAAATGCTCAAAGAAACCTTTCAAAAATATTTAGAAATATTTCATAATGCTCAAAGAAACCTATAAAAAATATTACTTAAAGTTACCTTGCTTGAGCTGCAATTTAGACTTTATTCATTGTTTCAAAATGCTCAAAGAAACCTTTAAAAAATATTTAAGAATATTTCATAATGCTCAAAGAAACCTATAAAAAATATTACTTAAAGTTACCTTGCTTGAGCTGCAATTTAGACTTTATTCATTGTTTCAAAATGCTCAAAGAAACCTTTAAAAAATATTTAAGAATATTTCATAATGCTCAAAGAAACCTATAAAAAATATTACTTAAAGTTACCTTGCTTGAGCTGCAATTTAGACTTTATTCATTGTTTCAAAATGCTCAAAGAAACCTTTAAAAAATATTTAAGAATATTTCATAATGCTCAAAGAAACCTATAAAAAATATTACTTAAAGTTACCTTGCTTGAGCTGCAATTTAGACTTTATTCATTGTTTCAAAATGCTCAAAGAAACCTTTAAAAAATATTTAAGAATATTTCATAATGCTCAAAGAAACCTATAAAAAATATTACTTAAAGTTACCTTGCTTGAGCTGCAATTTAGACTTTATTCATTGTTTCAAAATGCTCAAAGAAACCTTTAAAAAATATTTAAGAATATTTCATAATGCTCAAAGAAACCTATAAAAAATATTACTTAAAGTTACCTTGCTTGAGCTGCAATTTAGACTTTATTCATTGTTTCAAAATGCTCAAAGAAACCTTTAAAAAATATTTAAGAATATTTCATAATGCTCAAAGAAACCTATAAAAAATATTACTTAAAGTTACCTTGCTTGAGCTGCAATTTAGACTTTATTCATTGTTTCAAAATGCTCAAAGAAACCTTTAAAAAATATTTAAGAATATTTCA
>VNJV01003384.1:0-46714 GCA_008042635.1 Drosophila nikananu | reverse complement strand
ATTCCCATTCCCACAGACACTGCAGATGGAGCTGAAGAAGGATTTACAGCATCAGCATATGGGCATCATCTTTAGCCGAGTGTCTGTGTGCTCCTCCTTTTATATTTATTACATCATTCGATGGCACAAACTCGCATATTAAGTGGATTGATGTATTAATATTTAAACGGCGATTTGTGGTTTGCGGTTTGTGGCTCAAGTTGCTCGGGGAACTTGACTTGGGCGGGTAGTTAACCCTTGACCCTTTCACGAGCATATGGCAGCCACTTTCAGTGGTAATCAGGCGCATGCATGTCGGTGTATCGATAACTGCCCCCTGTTTCCCCTTCTCCTGAGCTGATCACAGCCAAAGGCGACCTTTGACCTCTTCGCGGACATATGGAAACCACTTTCTTTGGTAATGAGACATCTGCATATCGGAGTATCGATTGGAGTAATCCTACCCCTTTGATGCCTCATTATTCCTCAAGCTTCCCGCTTCCTCTTCCCCTGATCTGGTCACATTAAAAGGGACTCTCCTCTGTGAACTTTGTGTGTGTGCGTGGCTCATAAATAAAACATAAAGTCGCTCGCCTTTTATTTTTACACATTTTTTACTCTGCTGCAGCCACCGACAACTTTCCCGAGGTCGGAGCCGAACATGTTTGGAAAATGTTTATAAAATGACGCAGAAAGCGTACAAGTCATAAATAATGCGTTCGAGCTGGAGGAAACCGGGAAATAAATGGGGGAAGGTGTGCCCAGCATGCGAAGACTGAGTCGGAGTGTCGCAGTAATTTGAAATTAGCACGCGTTTGACATGCAAATATTGGGAAACAAGTTGAGACCGCTTCCCAGCTGGAAATCACAACTACAGCAGACAACGCGGCGTATACGCAATATGCTACCCATAACAAAGTTTACCTCATCCCTTTTAGAGTGGGAAAGGTCTGGATGAGGGTCAGCTTAAGATGTCCCTGTTATTGACCATTCCTGAGGCTGTTTTGCATACCAATGAGTTGGGAACTTTAAAGCGACCTAAGAAAGATCAATCTAAACTTTGTTTCCTCCCGCAACCCTTAGCTCTTTATTGGTGAGGGGATGTCTTTGGCAAATAAATAAATTGCAACTGACACTTGCACAATTATTTACAATTAATTACGCCTCGGACACACGAGTCCTTTCCTCTCTCCTCTCATATGCAGGGGTCGATTGGTACGCCATCGATTATCCCACTCACATATGCAGTTTGGGGCGTGCCTGCCACCCATCACCTCCCACACACATTTTACACAAACACAATCGATTAACATTTAATTGCACAAGCCACTGCCCGGGCTTCGGTCCGCACATTCCGTAATCGAAATTATTGTTGAGGCCTCTTCGCCAGAATTCGTCGCACTATACCGGATCCGGATCCGGGGTATATATGCACTTTCGATATACATAAGTTGGAAGCAGGAGCTCAGCTCGTCAACCCTTCAGGTGCAGGCTGCCCATCAATGAACAATGAAATTAGGAGCTTCAACCAGGTGCTAGGCAGTCGCCGTTCTGGGAAGGATGTTTACCAATCAGGTTAAAGTTGCCTCCAAGGCCGAGGGGCAATTTAACACGGATGCTAATGCTCACCAAAAATAACCCAAACCCAAAAAAGAAAAAGTCTGAAGGCGTTTGCATGGCTGAGGTTTCCCATTCCGAAATGCTGTGACAACAAGCAACAAATACTTCCGCATTTCACACGTTTTTCCTCGGCCTGAAGGCGACGCCGGAAAAGAGGGTAAAATTCCGCAAATGTTGCGCCAAAAATAACATTTGAATACCAAAAAAAGGTTCTTTATTCGCAGCCTCCTCGCAGGCTAACAAGAGTGGAGCAGGGGACTGCCAGTGGAATGAAAATGGAAATGGAGACGACTCTATTCCGAGGGATTTTCGGGACGGGGAATGCTTCTTCATTTGCGAGTGAGTGAATAAGTGACACTTTTTTCGCTGTTGTTCCCCTGCGCAGACAAAAAACCAACAAACTGAAGCGGAGTTCTGAATGATTTTTCTAAATTGTTCTGTTTGCTCTGCACTTTCCCTCCCGCTTATTTTTCTGTTGTGTAACGGATCCGATTGAATATCGTTGAATAGCGTTTCAGTACGTTAATATTTGATTTTGTTGTTTGTTTTTAATTTACTCGAAAGCAAATTTATTTGGATGTGCATGTGCCCCTCTCGGTTCTAAGCGCACATGAAAAGCCAGACGAAAGTCACTCTACCCCTTTCTCCGCCCATTAGATCCCCTTAACTGATGTCTGCTGCACTGCATCGATGGAAATCGATATCCGAATGGATTCTGCACTCAACTCGACTTTAATCGGAGTGGAGGAGTAAGACGACGGCTTCTTGTTCTGTGTTTCTGGATGCATCCTCTATTTCTCCATTACATTCACACTCTAATGAGTTTCCTTGAGGGAGTTCTACGATGTTCAAACCCTATCCCAATCCCCTTTCAGCGTTGATTTATAAATTTAAGTTATTATTTTTGCCCCCACTTAAGTTGCGTAAACTTCCCTTCCAGTCAGACCTTCCGCTGCGTAGATTTATGCACTCCAGATGGAGGAATCAGTGGCTCCGGTCAGAGGTTGGCTTTTGACGAAAGCGAGTCCGAGTCAGAAAGGATTTGACCCACTTGTCCGTCCATCTGGACAGTCAAACTCGTTTGTTTGCCCAGCAAAATGTATTTCGAAATACTTAAATTTCTGTTTCTATTTTTCATCATCATCACCGTCCGGACCAGCCGAAGGCTTAAGTGCTCACATGAGAGCGGGAGGGAAGGGATATTCGACTGGAATGTGCCAGCTGTTAATATTTTGACAATGATGCATAAGTCCTGGACGCAGGACGGACGCGGACAGAGGCTCTCGACTCGACTCCTAATGCCGGACAGACAGTTGGCAAGATGAATGTCGACAGTCGGATGAAATCCGAATCCGAATTTCATATTCAGGCCAGGACTCGCAGGCGCTCGACCCTCGCCTCGGACGCGTTCCTCGTGTTTTCCCAGTTATTGTTTTATTGTTGCCATCCTGAGATGCTCGTGATGCTGTGTTCTCCCGTTTAACTGGCACCTTCATTAGTTATTCAAAAATTGTCGAGGTCGGAAGAGAGATGGCCTCTTGGAGTGGGATGCTGAGGTGGAGCCCAGTTGGAGTCGTGTCAGAACGGATTGGGTTGTCCTGCCCAAGAGCAGAGTGCACATGTGTATCGAAGGGCAGAAACTATGCCCGGGACTTAAAGGGGACTTGGAGCATTTAAAGAGCTTGTAAAGGAATTGCTAACGGGGTTGTGATGGAAATTCAAACTAGTTTCATTGAGGTTATTACCATAAACTATTTAATCTTGGATGGTCATGATTAGATCAATTACGTTAAAGAGGACATAGTCCGCCTGATGAAACGAGAACAGGTCCAATTCAAGTTCCCCTTATGATTTAATCTCCTTCTCCCCCAGAACCAATTGATTCGCCATGACAATGGGGCTGTTACCCACCTCTACAGGATTATGTGCCCAGCTCCAAATCCATTATTCGTGCTCTTCCGATTAAATTTAAGTGACGAGGGTTGGACCCGTACCTTTATCCGGCATTCGTTATCCAACAAATGAGCGAATAATTGCGAATACAAGTGAATTACAACGCTTAAAGCGCTGCGTTTGCCGATGGCAGTGACAGCAATTGTTGTCCAGAGCGTGTTAATGAGTTGTTAAGTTCCCCGAAAGAGTCCTCCTCTCGCCGCACCTCGACCCCTGCATTGTCTAGTGCTCAGCCAGCAGCGATAAATGTCAATTGCAGGACCTCGGCATGAATCCTCTGCGAGAAGGATGAGGTCCAGGAATGACGCAGGGTGCCATGCAAAGTTCAAGACCCACTGCGGCTCATTACACGTCCAAATCCGAGTCCGAAATGCACTCCGAAAGCGAGCAGGATGATTCGGCTGGCGGATTCCGGACAAAGGACACTCAATTGGGAGGAGCAGAGGAGCTGCGGCACATGGAGATGGTCAAGAGGGGCTCATAAATCGAGAGCGGCTAATGCCGGAGTGTGTACTTCACTCCGCCTGCTGTTGGCATTCATTGGCATCGGATCTGTCCTCCGGGAAATTCGCATTCAAATCGCAAATCGCAAGTGGACTTTAAAGCGGTTTATTAATGGGGAAGGGTCAGACAGAGGCCAAGTTCCGAGTCAAACTTTCTGGCACTTTTGACTGACTTTGTCCTGAATAAACGATTCTGGCTGAGGTTGCGGACTTTTCGGTTACCGAAACCGAAATGCGATACAGAGAGTGTCAGAGGGGAAAGTTCATTGAAATTGACAGCTTTTGACCGGGACGAAGACTCTATTTCAGTGGTTCTGTTTTGGTCCACATTCGTAGGGATTTATGTAACTTTAAGGATTCTCCTAGTTCAAGAGTGAAACTGCAGCCCACTTCTCCCACAATAGCATTTGCAGGATTCCATCTAATGATATTCCCTGGGAAATCCCACTCTTGACATGCAAATGCCGAGCAAACAGAGAAGAGTCAAGCCAAATTCCCTCGACAAACATCACGAACTAGGCAAAGTTCAGTTGGACAAGCGTCCTGCTCCTCTCCTCCCATCAGACACGATGTCAAGACGTCAAAGCAAATTGATTTATTGCCGCGCCAAAAGCCACAGGTGTCCATGTTCCGTGTCCTGTCCCTTTGAAATCGCCGTCCTCGGCTGTCCTTCCCCTTGACAGACATTGCGGTCGCCATCTGCGGAATCCTCGCGGCCTAATTTTCACTTTGTTGTCCTTCAGTGGCCTCCCATAAAGTCTTCGACCTTTGTGGTTTTCGCTCTGACTTCGGACCCGCTGAGAGGTCGCATCGTCGATACCTATAAATCTCGGGCGGTGTTAGAATTGAATTTTTGCCCGAGTGCTTAGCATGAAGTGGGATGCGACCCCGCCTGCCTCACCTGCTAATTCGAATTTAATGCCTGCCGCTCGACATGACAAACATTGCAAGTATCCTTCGTCCTGTCAGGTGAGTGGAGACAGCCGAGGCGGGAGTGCGGCTTGTTTGTGGTTCTTGTGAGTCCCAATCCCGTTGACAGTTTAATTGAATCTAAATCCCGACTGAGACCAGACCAGGAATGAGCAGAAAATATGTTTTTAATTTCATTGTTTGGTCTGAGCTCCAGAAGAGCTAAACAAGGAGATTTATGGGGCCAAGGGGGTGGATAGAGCAGATGACCGGCGCTGAGCCCCATGAAAATGCCCAACAAATGTGAAAGAGTGCAGGCTGCAGCTTTTCGCACACATAAAATGGATCAGACTATTTTCATAGTTCACAGGGAACAGCATTGAAACATCATGTTTATGCCCGAGTTGTGTCCAAACATTTTGGTTAGCTCTGTTTGCTGGGTTAGAGCTCGGTCGTCGATAACAACGAGGCGCATAATTTATGGACATTAAAAAGGCATTTGTCTTGCGGCCAAGTGAAATATGTCAAAAGTTTTGCGGCAGCGGCGGCGGCGGCTCTCAATGTTTTTGCATACGCATTGAAATAAATCTAAATTTGCCCAAAGGTTCGCACATGTGAAATCAGCGCACCGAAGATTTATCGCATGTCCAGGAAAATATCCAGATGTCCACTCAACACGGCAAAAAAAGGAAAACAAAAAAGAATAAGGCTTAAGCCGTCTGTGTGTGTGTGTCTGTGGAAAGGTAATTTCCATGGGCAGACGCTGCGTATGAGCAATATTAATTATACCTTGTACTGGCATCTTTCTTTCCGTGGTAATTGCTACTATCTAGGGTATTTCGTGTTTCTGGGGGTATATTTATCAACTGGTAATATTTTCAACATTATAGATAATCAGAAATTACTGTGTTAAATATAGTAAATACAGAAAAACATAAACTATAATTTATTATAATACACAGGATAAGTTGATTTAATTATTTGGATATTTTAAAAACAAATGTTGAACTAGGCATTAGGTAGAGATAACTTGTTTTAAAAAGAAAGTAGCTTATTATATTATTATTTATATACCTATAAATTATTACATTTTTAAAATAATAAATAATATATATCATTACAGATTGAATTCCCTGTAAAATAAATACCATTCCCAACTAAGAGGTTACGCATAGTCTTCTCTTGCGATTATCTGCTTCGGCCTTTATTATTATGGTAAGCCATTTTACAATGAATTATTGCCTCACTCTTATGTCCGTACTCATTTTAATTTTACATCGCCTTTCCCTGCAGCCAACTCTCCGGCTTTCTTGTCCTGGCTGGAGTTGAGGCAATTCATTAACAAAATGAATGATTGCCGAAGAACCTGGCTCTGGCTGCTCCTTTCCTACCCATCCGATGTGCACATGTAAATTGATGTTCTTGCTGTTATTGTTTATTGATGTATGCAGCACGGAGGCAAGTGTAAAGTAGGAAGTTCGGGAACAACACAAACAGAACATATATACTCGAATTTTCATTTTTCATTATCCCCGGATGTGTTGTACCTGGTGGCCCTGAGGCAGTGGAAACAAAATCCAGGAGCACAGGAGCAGAGTTCTTGGAATGGAAGGAGTTATCCTGCATTAGGCAAAGAGCCCATAATTAATTGCCCGATGGTAGATATCGATTATCGCGAGGTTGTAACCAAATATTCACGACTTCCCAGGGTGATTCGATGATTTACGTGCTAAATGAGCTTGATTTTAATTGATTTTCGGTGTAATAATGAGCTTAAATAGTGAGAAATCATGAAGGGGAAATTTAATTTACTTACCTGGTATTATTAATAAAAATAATATATCTTTGCTTCAATTTCATAATGAGGCAACTAGCTCGTGGCTGGGCATCCGTCTTCAGCCTCGTAACAAATACAAACCCTATATTTGTATATATTTTTAATATTTATTTAATAGTTTCTCCTGCGCAGATAAACTTTAGCCAAGCAAGCAACAAGAAAACCGATTATGCCAGTAACCATTAAATTGAGTTGTTTAAGATCCCCTGCAATGGAAAGTTAATTTCCCCCCCATTTATGGGCAAACTTTGTTCAACTTTAATACGGCAAACATATTACATAATTTGTCAGCGTGGAGACTGGGGCCCTTGACTTTCAAATACACAGCTGTCTGGCGGCGAGACAGACAGCAAACTTATGAGAACTTTATGACACCAGCTTAGCCTGACGTGGCGAAGGATGTGGATATGCTATATACGCACATGTTTGACACGCATGTAAAGTCATTACTCAGTGGGAAGAAGTTTCTGGCGCTGCAAGTGCAAAGTGCAAAGTCGTTAAGACAAAAAATAGAAACGAAGGGAAATCAATTCATGACTTAAGGTTAAGTGAAAAAGTTTTGCCATTAAAACTGACAAGGTGACGGAGCACCCAATAAGGACAATCAACTTTAGTGTTTCGAGACACAGGCATACGGATAAGAATAACAAAATACAATTCGATATCCAAACATCGAGTGGCAACTAGATTTTAATTGTGTTTTATCGGCCCTTAAGCTAGCTAGGGAAAACAAATTTGAACCTGTTGACAGGTTTATGCGACTGACACATTGATTTCATTTTAATAGCATGCAGAATTGAATCCTTGGGGCTAATATTCAATTTCATTTGCACTATTTGTAATTTAACCGGCATTCAAGGAGCAGCACAAAAGCATACTTTCCAGGCAAATATGAAGTTTACTTTTGCTTGGAATGAATAATGTAACTGACACTCAAAAGCCAGTGCTCCGAGTGGGGAAGCAGGACTGTCTCCGAATATTCTTCGGACAAACTTTGTCGCTCCCCACATTCAGGCTCACTCACCGCAGGACATCTGAGAAGGACTGCAACTCATAAATCACTGTGGGAAAAGCTTGAACTGGAAGCTGGAAACTCTGCTCGCACACAGACAGTCACACCATACATGAAAGTTAATTAAATGAAAATCTCGTTTGTGGGTCAAGTCAACAGGCCCTGGGCTAGGGCTGAATAAATTTCTGGCTTGCAGATAATGTGTCTGATTTAATGCACAGTCAGATCGGTGGCGAATTGCTGAAACCATTAATGGTAAAGCGTAAAAATGTGATTTAAATGTTTAATGCCAGTGGCGGAATACAATTTTTCTCATGTTCATACACAGAAATTCTGTTTAATGCCAGTGGCGGAATACAATTTTCCTCATGTTCATACACAGAAATTCTGTTTTCCTTTTTTTTATTTTTTTTTTTTAATGATTTTGCGTTTATTTTACCCATTTTTCTTCTTGTTTTTGCGCTTAAATTTATAAATGAGATGCGGTTGCATTTCCGCATGTCACTGTGAACCGCAAAATATTTTAAATTAATATTATTACGCTTGTTGCTGCAAACAGATTTAATTTCTATGCGATTTAAAGAGTTTACGAATCGATGGGGCTTATCGACCCGAAGCATATGCAATTTGCTGTTGCTTAAAGCCGGCAAAGCGTTCGATTCGTGACCAGAACTCGTATCTCTTCAGCTGCTTTTCTGCTTTTCCAGCGGAAAATCCCTGCTTTCGCCTGCCAGCGGAAGCCCCAACTACAAGGGTCAGACCATCAATAACCGACTGCAGGAACTCGGCACAAACAAACGGCGGACCGGAGGGAGCCCGGCCACGTATTTATCAGATTAAGATACAAACACATGATCGAGCGACAGGGCGGGGGGCGGCGCAATAGAGCTGCAATGGAGCAAGTTCGACCAGCTTCTAATTTTGTGGTAACAGCGTTGCAGTGAAAGGAAAATTGCTGCTACTTTGATTGAACAATTCATTTGGAATTAAAGTTTAAAATTAAATTAGCTCATTGTAAATTATACTAGAATTATAATGTAAAAATGTATTTCATAATATGATGTAATCTTTTCTTTTCTTTAAGATAAATTCATAAGAATTTCCAAAGTTAAACCAGATTTATTTCCGGATTAAACCACTAACAAAATAATATTTCTTACTTGATTAAGTTATAGTCAAGTCATAGGTCCATAGTTCACAAAAATCTCCTTTGTTATCTGGAAAATGTGTTTGGTAAATAAATTTCGGCCAGTGTATATCGTCTGGTCGTCTGTTTGTTGTTTACGTGAACGGCTGCAGACTAAATGCGACTGCGGTTCGAGGCACTCTCCGAAGCCTGCGGCTGCCTAATGAACGGCGACATTAAATAAAATGTCGGTCAATTGTCGTTGTGGCGATATCAGCGCCAGGCAAGATGGGCTCCGCCAGGTCCTGCCAGTCCCCGGCTCCTTTCCTGTCATCCCTGGAAAATCGCCAGGATGCAGGAGAACTAGGCAAGAGAGCGAAGTGGAGTGCGGAAAGTGGCCGCAGATCCCCGGCTATGTGTGCGGTAATTGATTTTCCGAATAACGGCAGTTCCGAAGTCTTTTTATGAGGCTGGCCCAAAACTTTGGGCCAAAAACTTTGCCGGCTTGATGCACTTGTTAATATTTAAGCACTGGCAGAAACTTGTTGTTGCCAGCCACCATCAACATGATTTCGAGGAGCAACAAGCTAAAGCAAGGCACTGAAACTTGAAAATTCGGAGGGCATCAGAGTCCGATGCCTGAATGCTCTCGCAGATTAAAATTTATCCAACATTTTCAAAGTCCTGAAAGAGTAATCAATTTGAGGCACAAGTTATCGAATGCTGTTAGACATTGCTCGACTGGCTCGCAACAAGAGTTTGTTCCTGGGAAATAACCAGCATAAGCGGGAAAAGTAAACACTGTTCACGACAGCAAAAAAGCCAGATCGAACAGGAAAATTTGATACGTTAAATCAGATCTCTCCCTTCTGATGCCTCGAGGTTTTAATAATTTGTAAACTGTCTGCAGCTGGTTTACTATCATAAAATTGTGGAATGTCTGAATAATTAAGAATAAGAATAATAAATAAGATTTCTATTGAGAAATGATGCTTGTAGATGTTGAATCTTTATTGAATTATACATTTATGTCACAAATAGACACCTTTCGTTTGGTGTTGCTGTGCACTGAAGCAATTTATCATCAAAGACCGTTCCCTCGTCACAATCGACGGCATAAGGAATGGGATAGTCACAAACGACATAACGACTGCAATCGTTTGGATAGGCGAGCAGAGTTCCCAATGGTTGGCCACAGCAAATATTTGGAGTGTACGGATCGAGTGTTATTGGTGGCTCTTCTGTTGTAGAAACTGTTGTGGATTCGGTGGTTGTCTTTGGAGTGGTGGATTGAGTTGTTGTTGATACTGTTGTCGATTCAGGCGTTGTCTTTGGAGTTGTTGGCTCGGTTGTTGTAGAAACTGTTGTTGATTCGGATGTAGTTTTGGGAGTTGTTGAAACTGTTGTCGATTCGGTGGTTGTTGATTCTGTTGTTAATTCAGTTGTTGTCTTTGGAGTTGTTGGTTCGGTTGTTGTTGGAACTGTTGTTGATTCGGATGTGATTGTAGGAGTTGTTGAAACGGTTGTTGAATCGGTTGTTGTGGACTCTGTTGTTGGTTGGGATGTTGTTTTGGGAGTTGTTAAAACGGTTGTCGAATTGGTGGTTGTTGATTCTGTTGTTAATTCAGTTGTTGTCTTTGGAGTTGTTGGTTCGGTTGTTGTTGGAACTGTTGTTGATTCGGATGTTATTGTAGGAGTTGTTGAAACGGTTGTTGAATCGGTTGTTGTGGACTCTGTTGTTGGTTGGGATGTTGTTTTGGGAGTTGTTAAAACGGTTGTCGATTCGGTGGTTGTCGATTCGGTGGTTGTTGATTCTGTTGTTAATTCAGTTGTTGTCTTTGGAGTTGTTGGTTTGGTTGTTGTTGACTCGGTTGTTGAAGGTGTTGTAGATGCTGCAGTTGTAGGCACTTCAGTAGTCGATATTTTCGGGGTACAGCCGGCCAGTTCGGGATCCATGCAAATCAATTCCGTGGGACTGAACTCCAAACCTTCTGGACAGTCATACCCAACAGGAATAGGATATTGACAAATTATGTACTTGCTGCAATTTCTGGGATAGGGCACCAAAGAGTTGTCCGTCTTGCCGTCACAAACTCCATCGCTAGGCTTTGCAGTAGTAGTAAATCCCGGTTCTATTGACGAAGAATCCGGCTCGTAGGTGGTTGAAATTGTAGTGGATTCTGTTGGGGTTTCAGTGGAAGGCCTGGTTGAGGATTCAGTGGTAGGCAAAGTGCTTGTTTCTATTGGTTTTATGGTAGAAGATACTGTAGATGGCTCAGAGGTTGAAAGTGTAGTTGATTCTGCTGGTGTTACTGTGGATGGCTTAGCGGTTGACTCCGTGGTGAGCTCTGTAGATCCTACAGTTGATAGTGTAGTAGGGGAAACCGTTGTTGATTCTCCAGAGGTAGACGTAGAATCTCCTTCACTTGAAGTTGTACTCGTTTCTGATGGCTTAGCGGTGGTGGTAACAGAACAATTGGCCAGCGAAGCATCCACACACTCTTTTAGGTCCACACTAAACTCATCTCCCTCGTCGCAATCAAAGGCTTCTGCGATTGGTCGACTACACTGTATGTACTTTGAGCAATCGTTGGGATAAGGCACCAATGCACCATCGTCTACATCGTCACAGGGTCCCTTCTGGGGGGGCGGTCTTGTGACCGGGGAGCTTGTGGTCGGCTCTGCGGTGGTAGAAGTAGTTGATGTGTAATCCCAGCGACAAGCGTCAGATGGAACATCCGCTCCACATTTTTCAGTAATGGGATCGTAATATTCCCCGCAATTACAGACGTCCATCATGTAAATGTAATCGTCCACGCAGCGGATAAACCACTGACAGTGTTCCGGATATGGGAAAGTATCTCGGGTGCTGTTCGTGCACATCGTTGGCTCTGGTGGTGGTCTCGTTATGCCGGGCTCTGAAGTAGTAGTGCTCTGATCTCCCTCGCAGTCACTCTCCTCCCAGCTCCCAATGCATTTTTCAAGCTCCGAACTGAAGAAAGTCTCGTCGGGGCAATAGAAGGCTATGGGTATCGGTGAAACGCACACGATATACTTAGTGCAATTCTTGGGATAGGCTATGTTCTCGTTCTCAGCTCGACCGGCACAAACCCCGGTCGGACGAGCCTCAGTGGTAGTCGGTATCTTTTGGGTAGTCGAGGGTTCTGCAGTTGTTGACTTGGGGGTGGTAATTCTTTCAGTTGTTGTTGGAGTCTCTGTGGTTGTGGAAGTTGCAACTTCAACACCCTTGCAGGCATCAGGGGAGACATCGGGTCCACATTCTCCAGTGCTTGGATCAAAGTAACTGTCATATATACAGGTTGCCACTAACCAGTTATTGCCACTGCCCATGCATAAGTAATATTTTCGGCAATCTTCGGGATACGCAAACGAAGTGCCAAGGGGCTGCCCCTCACAGAGTTCATTTGGTCCTAAAGTCGTTGCTTTTGTGGTGGTTGTCGTTGGAGTTGGAGTAGTTTGCTCCGTGGTCGTAGGTGGCTTGGTGGTTGGAATCGGTGTGGTGGTGCGGTCTCCCAGACATGTGAAATCACCTGGTTCATCGCACACAAGCCAATCGGGATTGAAGAGCAGCGTGGGAGGGCATTCACCCATTTGCACTTGATTATCTTTACAGATCAAGTACTGCGAACAGTTTCCAGCATAAGCGATAATGGTGCCATCCGGCAAGCCTTTGCATTCATTCGGATTTATATCAGCTGGAAGTCCAGGCGTAGTTGTTGGGATTTCTTCTGTCGTTGTGGCAGTTGAGGATTCGGTGCTGTCATTTTCATTCGGTGTTGTCGTACTGATTGTGGAGGGTGTCGTGAGAGTAGTTGGTTTTTCTGTAGTTCCTGGAGTTGTGGGATAGGGCGTGGGATCGCACTGCACTGAATCCGGAGTATCGCAGATATGCAACCAGTTGTTGAATAACTTGTCCGGCTGACAGTAGTCAAGATCGGTGCAACCATTTCGGCAGGACAAGTACCAACTGCAATTGTAGGGATACTCGTAGAAGCCATTTCCCAAGTAATCACAGTAGTCCTCCGGAATGTCCTCTGGAGTTGGACCGCAGACCACATCCTCTTCCGTGGTTGAAGTGGGCGTCATCGTAGTGGTTGAAATGGTTGTCATCTCAGTGGTTGAAACGGAAGTTATCTCTGTTGTCGAACTAGGTAAGGGCAACTCCTCGCAATCCGCAACCTCGGGAGTATCGCAGATTTTCAGCAAATCATTGAAGACCTTATCCGGATTACAGTAGTTAAGCACGGGCCAGTTATTAGTACAGTTTATGTAGGCCTGACAGTCATAGGGATACCGAATTAACGTCCCATCCTTCGCATTCTGGCAATAATTGTCTGATATTCCAGGCGGTAGTGGCGGCGGATCCAAGCTAGAAGTTGGCCAGCTATTTGATGGAGTTGTTGTTGTTATGGTCTCCTCCGTAGTGAAAGTGCTCTCAGTGATATTTGGACTGATTTTTGTGGTTCCTTCCGTTGATCTGGGAGTGATTTGAGTAGTTCCATCCGTGGGTTCGGGCGCCTCAATCGAATAGAAAACACAGTCCACGGCTTGAGGGTAATTGCATTGCTGCGTCTTATTGTCCCACCATAAATGCGCCGGACACAATTTCACCGTGGGATACAGACAGTCGCAAACCAGGAACAGACTGCAGTTATCCGGATAGGGAACCAAGCAACCGAACTCCTTGCCCTCGCACATCACCTGGTTCTCGTACCGCTGCTCATTGTCGCAGGTTTCGTGGGCCAAAGCATTCAGTTGCCAGCTCCAGAATACGGCTACGATCAGCAGAACCCATGGCAAAGGGTTACAATAGTTGGCTGTAATATATAAGAACACTTCAGAGATTAGAATTAATTAGCCTTTAAGTGGAGTAGATTGAGTCTAAAGATACCATAATTATTTTTAGCCTCTTTGAGATAAGAAAAACTTTTAGTTTATCTGTGAGCAATTTTAAATTCAAAATATTTTAGAATATTATGTAATATTTTACGCCGTTGCGTGTTTTTGTTTAATCTCAATTACGGAAACCGACAGGATGTACTTTTATTTTAGAGGGCGTACTCTTATTTCACATTAGCTAAATCCTAAAGAGAAAATCTTAGTTAAATATTTTTTTTTACTTTCCGAGGAACTTTCTAGTTTTAAATTAAAATATTTTTTCAATATAAAAACTACATTTTTAACTTTGCAATAATATTACACTTCACCTTTCATAACAACTTCCCCTTCTAATATTTAAAAGATTTATTTTAAGGCAGGAAAGAGGAAAAACTCTCTTTCACGTTTAATTCCACACTGACTTCCCAATCGGGCGAACAGAGTGGTTTATACGCAGAGGTATTCCCCTGATATGGAGTTGATGGCTTATATTAATGACAGTTTGATTAGATTTAATTGAAAACTATATGGAATTCATGGGAATTCTTTTTTGTTGTCTTGTTTTTAAGAACAAAAGTCGCTCAAAAAAGTTCACTTTTTGTTATCTACCAGTTATGAATGATATAGTTTTTTGAGTACCACATCAACATGCGCCGTTCTGGGCGTTGATGAATCGAGAGTTAAGGTTATATTTATTATTATTGATAAAACGTTTTCGTATTTCAGGTCTTATCTTTACGTCACTACTTCAATGTCATTGAGGAATCGTACAAAAATGCGCATAGTAATCCATATAACAGATAGTAATAGAATTAAAACTTTGTGTAATTAATAAATAAATAAAAATATGAAAGGGAAACAAACTCAGAGGAAACTAAGTTTGTAAGCCCCTACAGTTTTCCATTTCGCTCAGGGAGAAATAAAAACTTAAGTAAACTTTGGTTGTATTTTTCCATAAAGGCTTTTACATAAATATGTATTTGCTCTTCCTGTTTGCCTTATAGGACTTAAGATTGGGAAGACACTGTAGAGAATTCAGATTAATATAACAAAGCTCATTTAAAATAAAAATTTGGCAGTTATCGCAATTCAACAAAAGAAAGACGTTTTTTGCAACACTGAAAAAGGAAATTGATCTAAACTTGCAAACACTGCTGCCAGGGCTGCATTCATTAATGGCCGATAAATTATCGATAGTCTAGTCTAGCTTGAAGCTTCGTCGTTTGTCTCTCAAATTTAGTCTGTATTTTTATGTTAGTTTGGTGAAGGCAGCAGGTGCATTTACCAGATTTCGTCCCCACACCAGAGCCACCAGAGCAGCAATTATTCGATAACACTAACGCATGTCCGGAAGGAGCAGCACCAACGACCGGCCTAGAGAGAATTAGCAGAACGGAATCGCAAAATGGAGGCGCAGAATCTCATGGAAGTGTTGCGCGCAACTATGGATCCAAATCAGGAACGTCGAATGGCCGCCGAGTGTCAACTGAACCAGGTGAGTACCTTATCCCCATGCCGCCCCGCCGGCAAAAAGATTTATACACATGATGTTTACAAGTGTAAACATGTTTACTCCTCTCCAAACAAATTCGTATCTATTAATCTTTCCCCCTCAGATGTACGAAATCGTTGGATTCACACCAACTATACTGCAGATCGTGATGGAAGCGACGGTGGAGCAGCCGGTGCGCCAGGCGGGAGCTGTTTTCCTTAAGAATTTGATCACGGGCAGCTGGTCGGACCACGAGGCCAAGCCAGGCGAGCCCATACCCTTCTCCATTCACGAGAAAGATCGCGCCATGATTCGCGGTGCCATCGTCGACGCCATCGTGCATGCTCCGGAGCTGATCAGGTTAGTCTTTCAAATGGGAGTTGCCTTCAAAGGCCCAACTACATCCTTCTTCACCCCCCCTGCCACAGGGTTCAGCTTTCCGTCTGCGTGAATCACATCATCAATAATGATTTTCCCTCACGCTGGCCACATGTGGTGGACAACATCGGCCTGTACTTGCAAAGCCAGGATCTTAACGGCTGGAACGGAGCCCTGGTGACCATGTACCAGCTGGTCAAGATTTACGAGTACAAGCTCGTGGAACGGACGGCGATGTACGAGGCGATGCGTTTCCTGCTGCCCATGACCTACAAGCTGATGGTGGGCTTGCTGTCAGAGCAGTCCATGCAAGCGGTGCTGCTGCAAAAGCAGATCCTAAAGATCTACTACGCCCTGACGCAGCACAGCCTGCCGCTTGACCTCATCACCAAGGAGACCTTCTCCCAGTGGATGGAGATCTGTCGTCATATCGCTGTTTCCGACGTGCCCGACTGCTCACACCTCGATGACGACATGCGAAAGGAGTTCCCTTACTGGAAGACCAAGAAGTGGGCCCTTCACATCATGGTGAACACGTTCATGCGGTGGGTTGAGTAAAGATCAAGCCAAGTCATTTTAAATATTCTGTTGAAGGTATGGAAGTTCCCGAAAGGTGCTCAATGACAAGTACCAACAATTCGCCGAGTGGTATCTGCTCACGTTCAGCCAGGGTGTCCTGGAGGTGCTACTAGAGATCCTTAACCAGTACCGGAACCAGGTCTACGTCTCGCCGCGAGTCCTTACCGATGTGCTAAACTATCTCAACAGTGCGTAAGTAACGCTTAAGATATTAAATAATATATATAATTTAACAATTTGATAACGATTTTTTGAGTACATATAAATTGATACATTTGCGCAGTGTTTATCTCTCCTACACCTGGAGGCTCATTAAACCTTTTATGGAGGACATTATCCAGGATGTGATCTTCCCCATCATGTCGTTTTCGGACTCCGATCAGAAGCTTTGGGATAGCGATCCCAATGAGTTCATTCGCCTGAAATTTGGTAAGCGGGGAGCCCCCCCAACAGTGTTTTTGTGTTGTTTTTACTTTTACGCTTCTCCCCCGAAGGCATCTTTGAGGACTATGCCACACCAGTGCTGGCTGCCCAAGACCTGCTGCTTTCCATATGCAAAACGCGGAGGGGTATGCTGCACAAGGTTCTAACCATAATTCTAAAGGTAATTTACGCACCGGATGCTGACAACAAGCAGAAGGACGGTGTATTGCGCATGACCGGAGCGCTGGCAGACATCCTGCTGAAGAAAGCCGTGTACTGCGTTCAAATGGAATCCATGCTGGCCACATACGTGCTTCCGCAATTTCAAAATCCCGCCGGTCACGTACGGGCGCGTGCGTGTTGGGTGATGCATTGCTTCTGCGAAATACAGTTTAGGGATCCCAATGTGCTCGCCCAGATCATACTCCAGACGATCAACGTCCTGCTCACCGACAAGGAGCTACCCGTGAAGGTGCAGGCGGCCATCAGTCTTCAGGGGTTCCTATCGTCCCAAGAGGAGGCCGAGCAATACGTTGTGGGACAAATTAATGAGATCTGTAGGGAGCTCCTCAGTATCATACGCAAGACGGAGAGCGAGGATCTGACGAAGGTGATGCAAAAGATCGTATGCACTTTCACCGAACCGCTGTCGCCCGTGGCTGCGGAGATCTGCCAGCATCTGGCCGCCACCTTCAGCAAGGTGCTCGAATCCGATGATGGTTCCAACGAGACAACGAGGGCGGCCTGGAGCCTGCTCAGCACAATCGATACACTGCTCAGTGTGATGGAGGAGCAACCCGATGTACTACTCAGCATGGAACAGATCGTCACCAATGTGGTAACACACGTTTTTCAGCACAGCCTCAAGGGTGAGTCGGTGTGGAGCCCCTTGCCATCAATTATATGATCGCCTCCTCTCGTTTCGTTAGAGTTTTATGATATTGCATTCGTGCTGATCTTCGATCTAACGACCAGTGCCATCTCTCCCGAGATGTGCCAGATGATGGAGCTGATCTACCAGATGTTCAAGGAGAACTGTGGCGAATTCTTCGCTGATATTATGCCGGTGATGTATAACTATGTGACAGTCGACACGCCTGCTTTTCTTTCCAACCCAAACAGGTTGTTGGCCGTTCTCGATATGTGTCAGAAGGTATGTGGGCCTGCTGCAGGCTTAAACATAATAGTATAATGGGCTAAAATATATATAACCCATTGTACATTCCCTTAGGTCCTCACTAGCAGTCCTGGCGAGAACCCCGAGTGGTATGCCGCCAAGCTGATGGAAGTGATCATCCTGCAGTGCATGGGCCAAATTGACGCGGTGATAGAAACGATTGTGGAGCTCGCCCTGAACCGGCTGCGGACCGAGGTGCAGTCCGTTGAGCTGCGAACCATCTGCCTGCAGGTGGGTATTGCGGCGCTCTACTACAATCCCCAACTGCTGCTCTCCACTCTGGACAAGATGTCGCAGAAGAGCTGCGAACCGATTAGTGCACACTTCTTCCAGCAGTGGCTCTGCGGCATCGAATGTTTCCTGGGGTAAGTGCAATTTTTAGCCAAAAAAACAAGATTATTTCACGCCATGCAACCCCTTAGCATTCACGATTGCAAGTTGTGCGTCCTGGGACTGTGCACCCTCATTTCCCTGGGAGATGCAAAGCCACAGGTGCTGAGCGAGTTGGCCGCCAATATTATGCCCGCCTTCATACTGCTTTTCGATGGATTGAAGCGGTCATATGAATATAGGGAAATGGAGATGGAGGATGAAGAAGAGGATGATGATAGCGATGGTTGGCAGGAGGCTTTGGGCAGCGACGAGGATGTCTTGGAAGACATGAGCTTGGAAGATTCGAGTGAGGAAGAATACGAACCGGACTCTGAGTGTTTCACAACGCTCATAGATGATGTGAAGAACAAGAATGCTATCGATGAGTACTGTACGTTCAAGGATGTTTTTATTGGTAAGCTCGAATGCCCCAAAATACTCTTGTGACTTATCCAAATTTCATAATTTTCGATGCCCTGCACAGCACTTTCCGCTCAGGACCAGGCCTGGCATGCGCTCCTCACCTGCAACCTGTCGCCCGAGCAGCTCAATGCGCTACAAGAGGTAGTGATGACTGCCGACCAACGCATGGCTGCCAAGATGTCAGAAAACAATAGTTTAAAAGCGCCCACCCCTACCAATCAACACTTGCAGTAAGTGCATTGCTCTGGTGGTCCTTGTCTGTACGCTAATACCGTAGACGTTCAGAATTTTTATGAATTCTTTTAAGTAATTTTATTCTCTTAACCAAGTTTCGGTTTATTTAAAATGTATAAAATTTGGAATAAAGTTTTCGTCAGTGCAGCACAGCTTTATGCTGGCATTTATACCCCATACTGTTCTGGATTTATTGTAGATTTGTATCTTATTATTTTCAATTTCTTCACGAGTGAATTTAGATCCTAAGGTCAAACCTTAGCAAAAATAAACCGCCAGCATGTTGGCTAAACAGACGTCTTGGTCTAGTGCTTCTGACAAGGCCAAGCCGTAAGGCAAATCAATATTTGGGGGGCATTTAACACGGAAGCGGCTTTAAAGGCAAACCGGCTTCGAACGCACAAAAATATTGACAAAACCAGACGAGCACGCGGAGTTGGTCGGGCAGGCAGACGGCTCAAATAATTCAAAGCGACGCGCGCATTAATTATTAACACTTTAATCTACCCGATGGCGGTCTCTGTGTTCGTGTGTAGATATCTGCCTGGGTAGTGGCCATAAAGATAGCAAACTTATACAATATCCTCTCCGGCAGAAACACACTCACGGCCTCGTGTGCGCTGCATGCTAAACAGTTTTGAGGAAAACGGCAAAACAGCAAACGGCAAACGGGGCAATTGAAAAATAAAACAAACCGAAAGGACATAAAACCCGGGGGAGAGTCCAGATAGAAGGACGTGAAGAGAGACCGGGAGACCTATTCCCATCCAGCACGCGAGCGGGCTGGCCGTGGCACATAAATTGGCAAAGGAACATTGTGGAACACGCCCATTTGGCGAAATAATTATACGCCTTCAGATGGAGGAGCACAAATTAAATCAACAAGCCGCCCCGACGTGGCTTAGCCGAAAAACGCCCACCGCAGCGAGCAAACTTTCCAAATATGAAGCATTAATATTCACGCCCATGTTAAAAGCACATAAATAGGCGTGGCATGCCAGCAGCACTTCCGCTTTCCGGCCAGCTCCCGCCATTTGCGGGCCTTCCTCCAGCGCTCCAGCGACCGTTATGTTGCATATAATTTTCCCAGCCAAGCCCATTAGCTTGGCCAATAGACAATTGGTAGATGGGAAATTGGCAGCGCCTCAGCTGTTGGAAAATTCGAGGAACCATTTTCCACAATTAAAGCTAAAAGCATTCGTTCCGTAATCAAAGAATGCAATAAAATATTTATCACCAGAAGTATTCATACCTGAGCTACAAAATATTTATAATTTTCTTATGGCCCGGCTTAAAAATCGATGACACCTTCAATGGTTTTTTATCATAACTTTGCTTAAACTTAATCAATTTCAGCCTGGTTTGGTTTTTTCTTCCAAGTTTTTAATGGAGGAATTTTCTGCATTCAAAACTCGATTTATAATTTTTTGCCAATTTCTTGCCAATTTTTGCTAATTTTGACGATGTAACCCCTTTCCTTTTCTTGAAAAAAATGGGTCACTTTATTGCTTAAAAATCTCTAACATTTTAAAGGGTTTTTTGATCGTAACTTGGCTTAAACTCAACGGATTTCAGTGTGGTTTCGTTTTTTCTTCCTAGTTTTTAATGGAGATCTATTCTGCATTCAAAACTCGATTTATAATTTTTGGCCAATTAAAATTTTTTTTTAATGGGTACATTTTTGGGTCCAAAATCGGGAACTCCTTCAGTGTTTTTTGATCGTAACATGGCTTAAACTCAACGGATTTCACTGTGGTTTGGTTTTTTCTTTCTAGTTTTTAATGGAGAACTTTTCTGCATTTAAAACTCGATTTATACATTTTGTCAAGTTTTTTACAATTTTGACGATTAAACCCCTTTCATTTTATTGAAAAAATTGGTAAATTTTTGGGTCAAAAATCGAGAACTTTTTCAGTGTTTTTTGATCGTAACTTGGCTTAAACTCAACCGATTTCAGTGTGGTTTGGTTTTTTCTTCCTAGTCTTTAATGGAGAACTTTTCTACATTTAAAACTCGATTTATAATTTTTCAACATATGTATTTTCATACAATTTAAGGTGTATTATTCTACAATTTCGGTTATAATTTTATTAAGATTGGACTACTATATCATATAGCTGCCTATGATCCAATTGTAAGCTTCAAGGGTTTACAAACTTCGGTGTGCCGAAGTTAGCTTCCTTTTTTGATAAACATTGTGCTACACTTCATGAATTCTTTCAATAAATGCTGAAATAAATAAAATTAATTCATAATTCGTATCCATAATGTGTTAAATTTTCTCCTTTAAAAAGATATCTAATTTCGCAGGTCTTAAACGGCTTTTAAATAAATTTTAAATACTAACATTCCTTTATATACGTATAATGAAACATATATTACTTTCATCTAGTTTTAATAAATTGATAAATTCACAGGCTCTCTCTTTTCATTTTCATTACTTTAAAGGCAACTTGTGCTACCCTCAGCTTTAACAGAGCCTAAAATCCTTTTAGTTTCTTAGAATTTTCCTTGGGGCACAGGCACTCGTCTGGCAGCTAATTGAAAACATTAAATTCTCACTTTTTGACTCTGCCGTTGCTTACACAACCTCAGGCAAGGCCATTGAATTGTGATTTTTATTGTTATTTTTCGGCTTAACCCGGCTAACTTTGCAGCCCCAAGGTGTTTTGTCTCTGCCAGTAAAAAGTTGGCCAAAATACGAAAAAAAAAAAAATAAAGAAAGACAGAATTGAGCAGGACTTGTTTGTGTTGTTTGCCGGTGGTTATCTGGCTTATTGGAATGGGCAGTGGTTGCTGCTGCGGTTTGGGTTGTTACTGGCTTGTTATGAACAAGCTTAACTTGCAGTGTTTATCTTTGCTGAACTGACCCAGAAACACATAAATTTTGGACCACAGAGAAAAGTTGTTAAATGAAATTTAACTTATTTTCAACTTGTATTTACATAATATTTTCAGCTTAGAGGGCTTTGGGTATATGAGAAATAAATTTGAGAAGGTTAAGCATTTAAAGATTAATAATAGAGAATGATTTTACTACAGTAGGTGAGTAAGTAAGTTCTTCTATCTTTTTTAATGTTATTTACAATAAATAAACTAATTTTATTAGCATAAAACTGAACTAAATTATAAAATACATTCAGCTACATGTGGGCAATTTTTAATTACTGGAAAAGCCAAGTAAAACCAATCAACTTAATTTACCCCGGCAACGACTTAAATATTTCCCCTTGATGGCGATGAGATTGTAAAGTGACTTGGGTTGCCTTTCACCCCCTCTGATTTGCCCCGACTAATCTGTGGTTAAGTAAAGCAATTTGACTGAGCTTGATTCTGTTTGCTCAGCCCCAAATGAGGTACACAAACGCCGGCTGCCGTGTCAGCTAAACGGATTTTCGTTGCCTGTTTTGGCATCGCATTACAGGGCCTAACACACATATATTCCCCCCCCTGCCAAAACTCTGGCTTCCTTCCTTCACTTTGTTGTCATCCGCACATATGGCGTGGGGCCAAAGAAATGCGAAACGGATGTGTGAGTTATGCGTGGAAAGCAATTCATTTCCACACCCGACGATTGAGTCAAGTTGTTTGCCCATAAAGCTAAACTTCTGATCAAATTCGGGCTGTCAAGGGATTGACAGCCAAACCCTCGCTCAAGAAAACACTCCGATTTTTGTGGCTTTAATTACTCAACAAGTGGGGATTAAGATAAAGACCCAGAAGCAGCTCATTCTCACATATTTATGGGGGCTTAAGTCGCTCTATTAGAAGACTACTTATCTCTTAAGTGTTTTAATTAGCTCTTAACTGCGTTTTGGATTTCCTTTGCCTATTTGCAAGAGCAGATAATAAGTATTGTATGTTTTCCTTTGTAATAGTTAACATCTTCAACAGTCAACTTAAAATTATAGCCAAACCATAAACTTGCCTTGAGCTCGCATCAAGTATACGCCCAGTTGGCCACCACTTAAGTGGGACAACCTTTTGCACTTCGTTCCGTTGGACGTGGCCAGGAAAACTTTATAATTTCATCAAATTCACAACCGAAATTGCGTGCATAATTTTATTATTTTGAAAGCACTTCGGCGAAGTTTATCTAAACATGTAGAAATCAGCACCAAGCACCCCTTCTTCCTTCACGGGCGAAACATTTTGAGGCTTTGGCCCAAAAAGTTGTTTCAAACAGCAATTAAAATAAATTACATTTTGCGATTTTAATTGCGTCTAATTGCAGGTAAAAGCCGGCAAATAAGTTCAAGCACCAAACTTAAGGGTGGCGTGGCTGAATTAATTTCCACAGTTGTCAGTTGTTATGAGCTGAAACGACACAGCAGGCACAACGAACTTTTCTCGATGGCACTCACAAATGGACATTGCAACAATATTTGGAGAAGGACAGCGACCATACGACGGACCAGAGCGACACAGACACAGCTATGAAATGGCAATCTAAAATGAATGACAATCAGCGTCCACGCTGCGTATACGTAATTGTCAACATCAAACTTTTATGAGTGACAATTTTGAAATGGTTTTTGGAGCGACGAATTTGGGGGTAGGAGCAGGGGACAGAGCCGAAAGTTCATAACAATGTGCATAAATGATAATGATGTGAGAGTGGAGTGCAGCTGCCAGGGATTTCAATGTAGAAAATTGGATCGAACTAATGGCTGAAAAACGAATATTGAAAATCAAATCCTATAAAATCTTTATTTTGAATAAATCCAAGCAGCAAATTCGAAGCCAATTTAAACTAATTATAGTACCTATATTTTTAGAAGCTAAAGGTGGGGTTAATGCACTTAATTATGCATATGTCAAATAAAAACTTACTCAACGGATATGGCGTTTAAATTCACTTGCTTTCTTATATGATTGAGCCGCTGGCATGTGTGTTAACCGAAACCGGAGATTATGTCAAGCGATCTTGGCCATAAGTCAACTGAAAGTGTCCCACTTATGCACATCCTGCCCGGCTGTCGTCATTAGTTTACTTTGTCTGACACTCGAGTGTCAGCAGAGCTGACAAAATGCTCTTCAGGTGGCTGCCTCTTCCATGTGCAAAGTGCCAGAAAGATTGAAGCAGCAGTCGGGCCTGTCTGCGAGCCCGAGTGGAAGGCAATTTCATTTAAAGAGTTTAAAAACGGATAGTTTCCTTGGAACAAATAGCTGAAAGAGGGGTAGAAAAACGGATAGGAAATAGCACAATCAATTAGGAATCTAGCCTCAAACGTACAGAAACAGAAACGTTCTCTGTTAATTTTACAGCCTTTAAAGTAAATTTTTAATCAATTTATAAGCAGAGACCCTGACCTTTTTAAAGTATAAGAATATTGATCTAACAAATGGGTTCAAATAATATTATATATTATATATTTATTTCTCGAACTCTTCTTTGGGGAAGATAAAATAGCTGCAAGCACAAATAAATTTGTGAGAAATTTCCAAACATTTATATGCTCTGCTTGAAGCAATATGGAGGACCATTAAAATCCTAAAACTTTAACGAAATGGCGCAAATAAATAATCTCGCATCTTATATATATTTATATACTTTATTACATTTTGCAGAAAATAAAATAACTTGTACTTTGAGTCACGTTCAGCTCGTTGTTCAGTCTTTGATGGGTTTTTCGTTTCGCTTTAGTTTAGTGCACAGCCCGGGGCCGTTGAGAATCTCAATTTAAATTGTCTAGTTTCTTTTTTGATTTAAAAAAGCCAGCAGCATACGCAGTTGTATAATAAAAGAAGCAAAGATTAAAAACTGTAAAAACAATTACCGAAAAGCAGAAGAAGCGAGTGAAGCAAGCTGAGCTTTGCTCGGCGAAGTCGCTACTTTAACCCATCCAACCCGCCATTAGCCTCGAGGCTGCTTAGCTCATCGTGTTTTCCAGAGCCATGAACAAGCTACTCGAGGAAAAAACTCCCTGGAAAACATGGGAAAAATGGGGAATGCAGAAAAATGCAGTGGGAAAAAAACGCACACTTAAATCTACATCATTTCCAGTCCACAGCCCCCGCGTAGCTTTTGGCCCTTTGAAATTGGTTCAGCCAGGTGAAAGTAGCTGTCCCGCTTTTTTCCCCTCATATTTATTGGCTTAAACCAGCAGCTGCTGCTGCTGCTGGCTGGCATCATCTGCCGCTAACAATGGCGAAACTAAAGCTATAATTGTTTCCAATTGAAATCTATTTCGCTGGCGCTGGGGAAAAACCGTGTCAAGTGCAGCGGCAGTTGAGGGAGGAGAGCCCCGGCAAAACTAAAGTGCTCCCAGACCACGCCTTTGTGAGCAGTCAAGAGTTAAAAGGACATCGCCGGGATAACAACATTTGCATGCAAATGGCGAGCGGAGCAAAAGGAAGTTACTTTGCCAATGTCAAGCGGCGGACTCGGAACGTGCCCATGGCTTTGGCAAATGAACTTGTTTGGTAGCTAATGAGATAAGCATGCAAATGCCAGCAGCAGGCCAAGAAAAATAGAAGCCGAGGCAGACGTTGAATTAAGTCGAGTCCTGTTGGTGGCAGAAACAGGACGACTCAATTAACTGACATTTCCGTGGGGTGACGCACAAAAAAAAGGGGTGAACTGTAGAAAAAATGAGCTCAGTCTCAACTAAATAAAATGCTTAAGATATAATCTCAAATGCAGTTGAATAGAAATACGAAATTGAAGGGATATTGCCACGACTCCTTATCCCCGGGACTGCGGAGAGAAGGAAATTGTGAGAAAATGAGAAAAATATTCTTAGATCAAATGCATTTTCAGAAAAGTTTCGCCTTTGTACTTATCTTATTTGTTTACTTGCCTTGACTATTTTTCCGTAAAACTATTTCTGCATATTATTATGTTTTGTTCTACAATAACTTCCTTTTATGAATGATAATATTCCAGGGGCAAACTTTATGCGAGCATCGCTTTTGCATGCTTTCAGCCCATAATCATAACTTAAATCACCGCACACACAGAGTGGTTGACATTTCATAGATATCATTATAAACCAAAATTGTGTTTTGCTAATGCATTGGCCACCGCAATACCACCGCCGCCGCCCCCTGAAAATTGTCAACAAGTTTTATGGCCTACTCAAAATTAATTGCTCCAGACACGCACGCCCAACGTTTCGTTCAGTGTCTTTAACTCGTGAATTTAGTGCCTGGAAATGCCTGGGAAATCGGGCAAGATGGTGTTTCACTCCGTCGAGTAAAACCGTTTTCCCGGGCATTGTATCACAAAGTGGCTGGCACACATTGCATATGCGTAATCCAGCAGCTCCTTTTTTCCTTCTTCGTTTTTTTTTGTGTCCCCTCCATCGGCATACATAAACATGTAAACACATTTTGCTATATTTTTTTGCTACCCTCATACGTTTCTTTTTCCCTGCTCGTTTTTATGACAAGCAAATACATGCAAATCTAGAATTTTACAAACGATAAACGCCTTGAGGCAAGCTGCTGCTGCTCCTGGAGTCTCCTGCCATACAATTGATGCCGTTTTATGGCTCGTGTGTGCGAGGATGTGTGAGGGACAAATCCTGCTAATGCCCCAATGCGTATGCGTACGCATTCGATGCTCATTTTTCTTCCTGCCGTTGAGTCCTGCACAAATCAAACGGGGGAAAAAACCTTTCATGCTACTGAAAGAAAAAAAGAAAACAAATATGCAAAAAAGTATTGTAACCTTCTGCTGTCCATTATCCAAATACAAAATACACTAAGCAATACATGCGGGAACTGGCAAGGAGCCGCCCAAAACAAAAACCCAATCTGGATTCATGTCAATTCCAATTACAAGCCGGCAGGGAGGACCCTCGCCCAGAGCACAGAGCACAGCGAACTTATCTAAGCTTAACCACAGGACACGTTTCACCTCCTCCGCACCTCGGAGATGAATCTATGCACATTATATTTACTACAGCATTGAGCGACAAATAAAAAAGGAAGACGGAGAACATCTGTTGTCCTTCAAGGAGCGCGGTACAAGTTAGCAACAGCGGGGAATAAAATATAAGTCCTCTTAAGCATCGTTAAAAATAAATAAGAAACATTTTAAGGAGATATTACTTATAGTTTACATACACTTTATTACATTTAATAGATATTATTCAACAAAATGTAGATACAACAATATTATTGTAAATTTTTTAAGACTATTTTCTTGAACTTAACTGTGCTGCTGTTGGATAAGAATTCTTGCTCCCCAGGGGCAAGATACTGGCAACCAAGCAACAGCTGCATTTGAAATGAAAAGCATTTGTTTCTGACACAACTCGTCTTCGCCTTCGGATGCTGGGTTAGTTTCGTCCTGGCAAAGGCTTGGTCCATTGAGAGAGCTCTCGCCTGAATGCGCTCACTCATTATGTTGATTATCCCAGGCGGCCAGGCCACATCTCAAGGATTTCTGCAGAAATATGAATTGAAATAAATGCGCTTACGAGCTTGCTTTCAGTCCGTCCAACAGAATTCATTAGAAATGTAATAAATTTTCTGGAAGAAAACCCAGGACTGCGGGCATATAAAAAAGAGCAAAAAGAAAAGGAATGGGAGAAACCGCACCATTAACCCTTCTTTGCGGTGGCTTAACACACACAAACCCACTAAAAAATGAAAAAAAAAAACAAAGAATACAAAGAAACATATATGAAATGTTGTACAATTTTTTCTTGCTGGTGACCTTACTATCCTGTGGGATTTATGGCCTCTCCCCTTTCGGGTCATCTAATGCCATTTCATATGGCCAACACATATCCTTCTTCCCGGCGAATCCCCTTGCCTTCCTCCGGCAATTGATGAGCCACAAAGCCAACAAGCATGAAATGAAGTCCAACTACAAGTCCCACGCCCAACCCAGTGGCCGTCTCCATTACCATTCCCCAATTCATTTTGCGGTTAATGTGATAAATCAATTTTATGCGAAAATCACAGAGCATAAATTTATTTAACTAGCCCATAAGTCATGGCCCTAGTTTGGTCAAATGTCTGCATTTGTCTGCCCGCCTTTTCCTTGGCTTTATCAATTAATTTAGTAGTATCTTGCTTGGACTTGGCTTGAATGGGATCCGGATTAGATTGGGGCAATAAAATTAAGGTGCGGTTTAAAGCTAATGGAAATCCAGAAAGTGGCTTTTATTAATTTATTATAAAGAATGAGGAATTACCATTTAATACAGTCACATTAGTAATAAATATATTTTAATTAAATTTGAATTTATAACCCTTTGGTTTTCTTTTTAACCAACTTTATATTAATAATTTTATATATTATAAATATATATTCACCTGCAGCTAACTCTTTTTCGTTCAAATAAAACATGAGGGAAATAAAAGGGTTGAAAGGGCGGACCACGGGTCGTATGCTTAATGAGCATTTAAAATTCATTTAGACTTTTCACCTTTTATCTTTGTGTGCACAATGAATAAAATTAAAATAATCCGCGGCCAGTCGGTGTCGGGGTCTTGATAAAATTTTTTCCCGCTGTCTCCACTTTCCTGCTCCCTGTTTTCCCACCAACTGTACGCGCCTTAATTTGAATAACTGAATTGTTAAGTGGACTTTCTGAATGATGGACTTGAATAGATAAGACGACGCAGGCAGCTTCCGACCTTTTAATTAAATTTAATTGCAAATGCCGGGCCGAAGTCAGCGAAGTTGACATTTGATGGAGTCCTTGAAAGGACTCAGAATCGACAGGCAGTAAAGGTGGCTTGCTGGTTGGTCTATTTGAGGTTCAGATGGTTTTGGGTTCAATTGGTTTCGAGTGCGATTAGTTATTCACTTTTGATTGTTGTTGTGTTGTGAAGTGTTCCTGGAGTTTCGATTTCGGTTCGTTTTGAGTTCGTTTTATCTGGAATTTCATAGGTTTGAGCCACAGATAAGTAGCCTCCTTCCAGAAATCGGTAGCACTTTCGTCTAATGCATTAATTTATCACGCTCACTCGCCTCCCAGAGGATCTGAAAAATCCAGGTGTCAGAGACAGAGACATGCGGCCACGTAACCAAGGCCTGAAAGAAGCTTTTGCATTTCAATGAAAGCGTTTGTAAAATATTACTGGCTACTGAGGGCTCCGACTCCCATATGCGAGGCAGTCAGACAGACAAACTCCAGTGCCCAAGTACGCAGTGTCGCACTCAAGTCACGTTTGCCAACTGGCAAAAGCTTCAACAAATGTTAAGCCCAGGATTTATTGAGCTACTTAAGTTGCTGTTGATGATGTTCAACGCCCCCACCCCCCAGCTACTTAGGACTACAGCCAATGCCAGGAGTTGCAGAAAAAGGTTAACAGCCAGGATCCGTCTGTAAATGTTTATATTTATAAATATATACTGTGGCATTGAACACCCACATACTGGCGGGACATAAAAGATTCATATTTCCATTGAAAAGTATATCTGGAAATGCCCGTAAATATCCAGAATCACCAGCAACAGCAGCAAGTTGTCTAAGTTCTGTTTAATGAGTTGGCAGCAACTTTAAAGAACTTTTTTTCTACATTATGTGACTTTCTACGAGGGTAACAAATATATAAATGGTGCACATTGAAAAATGTATTAATTTGGAAATTAACTAAAGTTGCTAGAAATAATTTTTCACTTAGTTTAAGAATATTCCTTATATATTCTAATTTTCCAAGCTTATATATAGTAGTTAAATACAATATATTTAAAATTTTTCATTGTGTACAAAGATGCAACCTTTCTACCGTCATCGCATAAATGTTTATATGGCTGCAAAACGTTTTGGCCATAAATAATGCCTTCGAGCTGGGCTAGCACATAAAAGTGTATAAAACGAGCATCAAGGAGCTGCGTGGAAACATTTTTAAATGAGCTCCAGGTAATTTTTCAGCCAATGCAGGTTTGGCAGTCAGTTCCAGCTAATGGCCAGTTTCGGGGGCTTCTGTCTAATGTGTTTCATATGCAAATCCCACAAAAATATATATCTTATCGGTGGCTGTCTGTCGTGGACTTTAAAGGAGGAAAAAGAGGATTTCGGCCACACCACATGGCGTATGAGCAATGTGCCGTAGAAGCTAGAAGATTGTTCCATCTTCTCTCCTGATTGTGGTTTATTTTTTTCGATTATTTTTAAAAGATTTTTACAATTCAATTGAATGGTTGCAAACTGTCCAGAAATATGTTGCATGTTGGAGGAAAAATGTGCATACATTTTTCAAGTTGCCAGCGGCAAATTTGAATTGTCAAAATTGTAACGAGTTTTTTTGCTTTGTATCCCCGCAGCTCACCCGTTGTTGTGGCCATTTTCATTCCCCTTTCGCTGACATAAACTGCATTGAAATGTCATAAAAATTGAAACACGTTTCTCATTGTGTTCCCGGCTCCTTGTCGCTGTTTCCTGAACCATTTCCTGTACCTTAACCTGATCCTCCTGGACCACCAACCTTGCTTGGGTCAGGTGGGGATGAGAAGCATCTGGTGTGCGGGGTTTTGGCCTTCTGCTTTGCATACAAATAACGGCCAAGCCTTGGCATATCCATCCCTAAACTTATCCACCAACTAACCGGTGAGTCTGCCACTTTCTTCCATTTCGCTGATGCTGCAATTTTGCACTTTTCACGTGGAGAAGCTATGGAGATATTATGAAAATTTATTGTTTTACGTGTGAGTAATTTTGGGCGAGGACGAAATTAGTGTGGGAAATCACTCTCTGCTTTATCTTCATACCAATTTATCTGTGGTATATATGTAATTAAATGAATTAATAAGCTGCCGCATAAGCTGACATTATTTTCAATTAATTAGCCTTATTAGGGAAAATTCTCTCGTTTTCCCTTGAGATTGACAGATAAACAAATCACTACCGCAAATAAGGTCAAGCACACTTAAAGGAAATAATAATGAGGCTCTTAAAAATACGCAGTAATGGTGTTTTTTTATACATAGTATTGTAGTATTTATTAAAATAAAATAGGGGTTGCCAGAAATATCATTCGAGTTTTCAAAGTTGTTGAAAAATATTTAATAGATTGTTGTAGATGTTGGAGTTTTTTTTATACCTTTTCAAATTCCATTGTGATTTCTTGAACTAATCTCTGTTGAACTACTTTAATCCTATATTTTACTTAGGATAAAATCATAAATATAACCACTAACCATTTTACGCACAATAATTCCTGCTCACCCCGGACAGGGCTTTGTGCTTCGTTGGCCTGCATTTAATGGCACCATCTCGTGATGGCTTCCACACACACAAACAAAAACAAAACATTTTTGGTGGGCGTGCCGGGTTCCGGAACGCCCAAAATACAAACAAAATCGATTTGCATTTAATTGCATCTGCGGCTGCACAAATTTCCAGTGAGTGTGAGGGGACGAGCACAAATTCTGTAATCAGAATTATTGTTCAAATTGTCGTAATGTTTATCCAATTTGTTTTGTTGGCTTAGTTGTTGCTGCATGTGTGAGTGTGTTGTGTGTGCAGGACTCGTGGGTGTGCGTGTGTGTGTGTTATGGCCATAATCCGATTAGAGTGTGTTAAGTGCTGTGCAGAACTTGGCCAACACCTTTTGTTAATTACGTAATTGTTTGGGGGTAAATATTGTCAACAATTTACGGATTCCAATGCGCTTGTGTGCCTAACCACTTTGCTCGCTCAATCAACTATTCCAAAGCCCCTAACCACTTTCGAAATCAACCTATTTTGGTATGTCAATCGGCAATAAATTAGTGAGAACTTTACAGATTTTGGTTAGTTGGTGGGTTACTGTAGAATGAGACTGTTGTTCTTCTTGATTTCCCAAAAGATTTTTTTTAGGGTGCTTAAGAAAGCCCAAGAGCTTTTAAAATCTGTAAAAAAGTGCTTAAAATTATGAAATAAAATGTTGTAAACTTAAATTTTGGGATGATTACAGTGATTTCTAAATAAATTCTTTTCAATTATGTTACTAACTTGTACTTAAACATATTTCTATAGTATCATACTCTACCAATTCCATTGATTTTTTATTAACTTTAAACCCACAAAATGGGAAACTCTATCAAAACGCTTCTTGACTTCTCTTTGTCGTTTTCGAGGGATCATAATTTGCATCTCCCAGCTGCAATCAGCGGCAATAAGTGGCTCAAAGCGTTTCGCTGCTGGCAAGTTTCCTCGAACTCACAGCCACTCCTCCTCCGATTCATGTTATTCCATCCTACTGCGCTTGCATATCAAATTTTCCAATCCCATTCCCAATCCCAGTCCCAGTCCCAATGCTCCCTTGCTCCTAGCTCCCGAGTCCCGATTGTTATGCATTCGCTTGTCGGCACTTTTTTCATGGCGATTGTTCTTCCATGTTGCTGACAACGTCGTTAGCTATTCAAGTTTGTCAATTAAAAACATAATCCCCAATCAGAAGCCAATAATACCAGGCTGTTGCCAGACGGAGTCCCTCTGCCTCTCTGTCTTTCCAGAGGACGTCAGGACTCGCCTGTGGCTGTGCCTCAGATAATCTGGAATAGACTCGCACACCATCAAAAAGTTTGCCTCACTGGAGACACTGAAGCGACATTGTCATGGCAAAAGTAAATATTATTTTTCTTTTTTCCCTGTCCTCTGTTTTCTCCTCTGCCTCTGTGAGCTTTTCCCCATGATTTTTGTTACAATTGCTGGCCAGACGGGATCAGAAAAGTGACTATTGGTGGAACCTTGTGGGCGCTGCCGGATAATTGCTTCGATTTCCTGACTTTTCCGGTCTGCCTTTTTTCAGATACTTCATGTTAATCCAATAAAATATGAGAAGAAAAATAAAAGATAAAGTTTTGATTGAGATTTAAGTGGATTATCATAATTTTGTAATTGTTCAGGAGATGTCCTTTGAACCTGCAAAGAGTGTTTTTAATTGGCTTCATGGAAACTTGTACGGTGGCCAGTTTTTATTTTACAGTTTAATATTTCTCTGGCCATTTCTTATTTAGTAGAATTTATCTCTATAACAAATATTATATATATTTTATTTTTCTATATATGTGCATAATGCGCATGGAAGCATTGCATCAAAGCATTTTTCCTGGTCAAACAGTTTTCAATCACGACGCTCTTTGATCCAGAATATACTCCATAGAAGCAACAAAATCAGTTTGGAGTTTGTTTGGCTTTGGAAAGCATTGAATGTTTGATTTTGTTTGCTTACTTGTTTGTTTTTAATTTGCGCGCCGGCAAATATATTCAGAAGCAACGTACATACGCTATCATCGGCTGTCTATTAGGGGGACTTAAGCCGTGCCATGAATAAAATAATGAGGATTTTGTACGGGTGATTTGCATTGGATCAGGAAACACATGGACATGGGTTGCATATCCTCGCTATCAATCTAAATCCTGCAAATGCTAAACTTTTGCACTGTCATCTAGTCAGTGTGGCCAACAAGTCCGCTCTGCTTTTCATTTCTGCTCGGGACTTGGAGAAGAACTCTGCGTCTGCCTCCTGCCTCAACTGGTCTGCGGTTGGCTGCTGACCATCCTTGAAGTCATTACTCAAGTCCCTCTCGGGCATAAATAATCCACTCATTCTTTGCTCAGATAATGCAACTAATTGCAACTTCGCTTATACCTTTCGCCGCGGAGATTTGCAAAGGAAATCGCAGGGAATCGCGGAATTAATTTGTCAGCTGACAAAACACTTATAAAACCTCGCGGCACTCGGAGCCCGTCAAAATGCGAAACAACGCACAAAATAATCAGATTTGGGTAGAGTGAAAAGTGAAAAGCTTTTAATGGCATTTGTATAAATTAAATGCTATTAAAATTATTTTCATAGCTGCTGCAACACACACACACACAGAGGGGGCTTTTCCCCCGCCGGGAAAGCTGTTCTGCGAACTATCAGTCTTAAAGTGCCGACTGGTGGAATGTGGCAGGGAGCTAAATCAACATTTATGCAATTGAAATAATAATAATTTCGCTTGGCATTTAAATTAAAATGCCAACACAGCTAACATCAGCGGAAAAGCCATCAGACTGGCGTTGGAGAAGTTCAAGGAAAAGGGAAATAATAATTAAATTGGATTCAAAGGGAGAAAATTACGATTAAAGCCTGGGAAAACCCATCAAATATTGTATTCATATTTATTTATATTAATATTATGCAGATTATATTGATTAAAAGCAATTAAGATTCTACTTTAATCAACACTTCATTATTTTTACACACTTGTTAATCCCATAAATTCCCTTTGAAATTGTTGAGGATAATTCATTTCGAGTTTATTCACATTTCATTCTTAGTGTCAACCGAAATTTGCGGCACTTTGTAAACAATAATTTAATAGAGCTCAACTTGTGCTGAGGCAAAAAATGCAAATAAAATGAATGAAGATTTGTGTTGAGACCAATAAATTTGTCTGCATGTCTAATTTTCGCACACACACACACAAGTATCTGAAGGGGCATCACCATAAATTACTCCTATCTACTTCGTCATCGGGACTGCGACGGCGAATTTTACCTTGTGGTCAGCATGTGCGGTCAGCATGTGTAAATTTAACCGCAAACTTTTGTCCGGGTGCAACACATGCGACCCTCCAGGGGGTTGTGTGAAAAAGGGTTTAAGCTGCACTCAAAAACATATTTTTTTAGGGATTTTATATGGATATTTCTTATAAAACAATGTGTCAGACTGAGGGTGCATTTTTTTACGAGATATTATTATTCTTTTTAATATTACAAAGCTTAATAGTTGGGAATTACAGAAAGGAAATAGGTTGAAATCGTGGATTATTAAAAATATTAGTAAATTTAAGAAAACTATTTTCTCAACCTTTTTTTAAACCTTAAAGATTAAATCTAGCTTTAACCAGTTGGGAAATATAGAACAAATATAAACACTAGACAACACTGTTGGAACTTAACAAAATGAGTTTAAAAACAAATCGTTTTAAGCAGACTTTATATTTATTTCAGATTCATATAACTATTACATTTAAGTCTTATTAATTTTTGTAACCATCTAAAAACTCTTATAAATTAGCATTATATTATATGTTTCAATGACGCTTTCAACAATTATTCCAAGTGTGGGCTTAGAGGATCTAGGCAGGCAATGGTGAATGTCCATATTGTCGAAAGTACAGACGCATTTATCTCTGGAATGGCGGGTAGAGGGGCCAGAACGCAGTCTCGGGTCATAAATTAAATCAACGGGGGGCTTAAGAGTGAAAGGGTGAAATGGAGTGGACCTGCGCTGGACCCCGGGGAGGTTGCCACTGCAATTGCAGTGGAAGGCTGCAGCATCGATGGTTAGTTAGTCGAATGGAGATGGAGAGATATATAGATGGATAGATAGACTGTCTGCAGACAAGACAATGGACCTGAGTTCGGTTCCATCTTCCATCTTCTCTCCGATTTCCCATTTACCCTTTACCATTTTCACCGGACTACTTACAACACAGAAATGTCAGGAGCAGGAGAAGTCGCAGGACCAGCTGGCAATCTGTGTGTTGTAGTGCGTAATCCTCTTTTTGCATTGTCTATGTGTCGTCCCTCCCAATGGCTTTGAGCTGCGCTTTCAATTCCACTCCAATTAAGATGTATGCCAGGTGAAATGTATTGTTTTGTGTCACTGGTAGTATTTCAATGCAAATAAGAGTCATTTGCAGGCAAACCCTGCTAAAGCAAAACCAAAAAGCATTATTCATTATTAATATATATCCACCCCTCACAAGATCTAGGGCGAGAGACAGTGAGAGCTGTGGTCCGGTTTACAGGGCTCAGGGTGCGTTAAAACTTTGACACTTGGCCTGACCAACTCAAACGATTTGTTTGGTTGCCCAACATGACCAGGCAACGAGAGGAAAAACCCTTAAAACCCCCCATACACAAACGCTTTGAGGCAGATACTTTAAATGACTGCCAAAGCCTCAAATGGGTGTATAAATCCCCAGCAAAGAACATCAACACAAACAGATTTCGGGGGGAATGGGAACGGAAAAGGGTTTTTGTGTTTTTCTTCTGCAAATTTTTTGTTGTTTGTAAGCCCTAAAAATCCCTCAACTAAATCCGTGTGTAAACTTTAAGGACACTTTGCAGAGGCCTTTGAATATTTAATTCAAACAAAACAAAATTCTATCTTGCTCTTGATATTGCTGGTATATTTTTGGTCAAGGAATAAATCAATTTCAAATAAATTATTAAGGTATAATAACTTTTGAGTGGGGTGAGAAAGGAATACATTTTAATCTTCAGGAAGTTAAAGGAATTTATAATGTGGGTGTGGGGGCTTACTTGGGTAAATAGTAGTAATTAAATTTCAATATAAGGAATACCTATATCTTACACTACTATATACAGTTCAGTAAATTTGTAGAACATATTCCCCTCAAATTTCTTAAACCCTGAAGCCTACATTAAATCCCAAAGTAGAAGCTAGACAATGGGCAAGCTTTAGTGAGCCTGGACATTTAATTTCGAAATTTCAGCTTGAAACCATTGTCGGGCTGCCAAAAAGAAAAAGGATATGTGTGGTACACAGAAACACAATGGAAAGCTGCTAACCATTTTGATGTTCTTTGTTAGCCAGCAAATGTCGCCGAACACAGAAAAATAAACGCCGAAAAAAAACGGCCAGAAACTGAAATGCATGTGCATTTTAAATGCAATTCATATTAAATGGCAGGAAGTGCAAGAAATGCTCAAATAATTGCAGCTCCAAATGGCCATTTTATAACAAAGGGACTCCAAGGACTCAGAGTCAGTCGTCGTCGTCGTCGTCGTCCTTTTGTCTGTATCCATAGCCGCATCCGTGCCTGTGTGTCATCCTCGGCGTGCAAATTGAAAGTGCAAATATTAACATTCAAGACGATGTGCCAGGCACACTTGTGGCTTTTTCGCCTAGCCGTCATGTCCTTGCTGCCACTCAATCAGCAGGACTCGGTCGCCAGGAGGAAGACTGATGCGAGCACGACAACAGCTGCTGACAAGGACGAACTAGAGCCCAGGAACATGTGTGTGTAAGGTCCAAACTTTAATTAAATTGTATATGTTTTTGGGCTGAAATTCCATTTACCTTTCCCTTTTCCCTTTCCCATTGCTGGTGACCCCATCGGGGCGCTGCATACATTTATTAAAGTGATTTTGCTCGCCAAACAAAGCCCTGGCGGAATCCCTTTTCTATTTCCTGGTCCTGGTCCCGGGCCAATGTCTTAAATATTAATAATGTCACATGCAAAGCACACACACTCACACACACACGTCCAAGCGGGGTGTGCCTCAGATATACCAACACATAATTGTTTTGAATGCCTCATTAAGTGTTTGAGAACTTAAGCTCAAGTTCGTTGTGGCACGTGTGTATGCCAGGAGCAGGACCAAGCCAGGACGCAGCAGGAGATTATTACGATTATTATTAACTTTAATGAAATTCTATGGGTGTGTGTGCTCCTGCATGTACACTGTGAGATGTTGAAAACAAAAAAGGAATAGTAACAATTTGATATTGAGAAATTAGCTGAATAGTTAAAAGATGTAAGAAAACGACAAAAATAAACAAATAATAAAAAACAAATATCTTTTCATAAATGTAGTTTAATAAATGAAATAATACTTACTACAAAATAATAAGAATGTGATATGTATTTATTTACAAGCCTTTAAAAATTAGAAAATCGTGTGTATAAATATTTTGTTTATAATTTTCTTAGAATAAGATGTCACAAAAAATCGTGGATAATACATATTATATATTGATTTTATATTCAAGCATCTCCCATTATCTTTATCAACACTCAAAAATAAAGTTAAATTAATTAAAAAAAGAAACCATTGAAATAAAGGAAAATTAGTACATGAATTTCTTTATCAAAATATATCTTAAATTTGGTTAGGGTTTGGGAAAGGCCTCTGGATTGTTTAATTAAAAAAATAAAAAACGTTGAAATTGTATTAAATAAATACCATAAAATTCCTAGTTTTCCAAGTGTTTCCTTTAGTTTTTGCAGAAAAGTAGGTGCTAGCTGCGACTCTTTAAAGCCACTTCATGGCAGTGTTGACGCTAACGTTGGCCTTCTGTTTCGAATTATCTAACTGGCTGCCATAATTGCCAGCTCCATGTACCTTCTCTTTCTGCCATCTGCCCCTCTCTTTCCCTTTTTTCTTCTCCCATGAGCCCCGTCTCTTTCTATAATTCTTTTAGCGTGTGTGTGTTTTTAGGCAAAGCCAATCATTTGGGCGTTTCATTGTCATTATGTCAATCTTGGCGCCGCCACTCGACGGAGTCACGTGTGTGCGTGTGTGCGGGGTATATCCTTCAATTTGTGTGCCTGTATTAGTGGGGGAGTCAGGCAGTGTGTATGGGTGTGTGTTCGGAATGATAATGAGACAGTCGTTATCTTTTCCATGCTGTTCTGTTTTTGGTAGTTCATTTCGATGTCGTTAAATACACGTTTCGAGTTAATTGCCTTAGGCAGGGGATAGACTCGTTGCTATATAGTTAAGCCCTGGCTCTATATACCCTTTTCATTTTTATTCTTTTTAATTGGTAGTTAATGCATTGATCGGACTTAGAAGGGGCAGTGAAATTGAAAATTAAGTTTAAATCAGTTTCATTTCTATGCTTAAAATTTTTAATACCCCTTTTGACCCGCAAATAATATCTGATATTATGCGTTTTAATTACTATTTACATACTAAATTTCATTTCAATTTAAAAAATATCTTGGCAGCTGCAAAGATTTTAGTGCTCCCCATAACCAGCCCTAAAAACTAGGCAATGCTTTTATTAGCCTTAATTTCCTTGATTCATTGATAGTTTTTCACTTGATTTAAATGCTTTTTAATCAACTTTCACGAGAGTATTTTTTGGAGCTTATCCAGATATCTTCCGATAATCAAGTAGAGTAAAAACAAGTCCTACACAAAACAAAAAAGCATACAAAAACCCTACAAAAATCAAACAAGTCCAAAAAGCCAAAGGCATGCAGCTGCAACACAAGAGTTACTTCCATTGAAAGTTGCATTCAGCTAAACAAAAACCATCAAACAAGACCCAGAACTAAAAACCAGAACAGAACTGAACATCTTTTATGGATAATTTTCGACGAATAATGAAGTGCTTGCTGTGGCATTGTTCTCACAAGCTTTGGGGAACTTTCTTTCTTTGCATTTCCCACTAATCACACTGAGATGGAATTTCAAGGCGGACTTTAAGTGCTTAAATTTAGGAAAAAGGGTTTCCGGCTGAAAATTCAACCCCATAATAATAACTCAGGCCGGGCAAATCGCGTGCATTAAATATTTACACTTTAATCTACTCAATGGCAGGAGCATGAGCGGAGGCAGACAGTCTCCAGCTCTCTCGGGGGAAAAGGGGCTTGGGGGGGGGATGGCGAGAGAATTCCTGTGGCCATAAAAAATAGCAAAATATTTGGGAAATCAGACAATCCGACAGGCCAAGGAGGAGAGACCGCCAGCCGGGTCTGTCTGTCTGAATGCAAAGAACGTGTTTAGAGCTCAGCGCACACATATTTTTTTACAGAAGCTCCTCCACTTGCAAATGCGACTGGCGGGCGGTGGCTCCTGGCTGGCGGTTATCCTGGAATTGGCAATCGAAACATGTCTGCCACAGGGATTAAAGCCTCAAAGTCCACAAGTTGCCCATAATTATACGCTGCGAGGGGTTTGTTTCTTTTTTGTTGCAAAATCAACAATATACATACGCCGCAATCATATTAAAAGCTAAACGCTACGAAAACCTGGTTGCATAATAAAATATGAGGCATTAATATTCACACCCAAACCACATCGGGGGGCGTCTCTGCCTCGGAACTGACCTTTTCTGGGCGACGACCAGGACGACGTACTTCCTGACGCCTCAAATTATGCCATAAAATGTTGCCCAAGGGATGAATTCATTTGCACACACACACACACCCACACACCCCTCTTGCAAACACACACATCCCCAGTGCAGTGCCATTAAATCACCCAAAAACAATGAGCTCTCGGTCCTGGGTCCCCATCATCCTGATCCTGGCTGGTCCGAGCCGGAGTTTACCTTGCGAAATTAATTTCATTTGAATTAAGCACAGGCAATAATGCCGAAATTATTCACAGACACCCTGACCGACGAGGCCCAACCGTCCTGGCCAAATCTGAGGCCCATGCAATCAACGCTCGATTCCCGCTCCTTGGAACCAAAATTGTTTACCAGTCAACTCGACAGTTTCCCCACGCCCCATGCCCCATGCCCCATCCCCAGAACCCATTTTGGGGGCTCTTTGTCGATGCTTAAGGGTTGCTGATTGTGTGGTTCAAATGGAGATGGTGGATTTTGGGGGTCTGAGTTCAGGGCGAGGGCGAGGCTGCAGGGTGTGATGTGGGAGGATGGGCACGATTTCTGACAGCTAATTGAAAACATTAAATTCTGTTTACCCCAAGGCAGTTTCTGACTTCTCTGGCTTGGACAATTTCATTTATTTCGAATTGGAACAGCCTGGAGTTTTTGTAATAATCCCTTTTCACACGTCCAAGGTGGCAAGTATTTATGAAAACAAAAACTGCAAATGCACCTAGAGATGAGATAAAAATTAATTATGTGCAATTAAGCAACAAAGTTAAAATAGTTATCATAATAAAACTAGTTATTTATAGTATATTTTAAATAAATATTACGTTTATGTGTTAGATAATGTTGTCAATGTCTTTTAAGTACGTTTAATATTTTTGAAAATATATTATTTTTTAATTATTATATAAGTATGAAATTCTTAGTATTTAAAGTATTTATCGAAAACTTTTTTGAATCAATTATTTTAGCTGAAATTATAAAATTGTTGCTATATTTTCCTAAAGTGTGTTATTTTATACATAAGAAAGATAATGCGTCTTACAATAGTAAATTTATATACTAAGATATATCGAATTTTTCCATTTTTGATTATTTTTAAAGAGTTCTAAAGTTATTGTATGAAAGTAAGCATAACCTAGGAAATATTTTAATGGTGAGATAAAATGGTCCATGAATAAATCTAATTTCTTTGAATGCTTCGAATATTCCGTAAATGACTTAACACGCCCTATGAGGGTATTCAAAGCTAAAAAAAATACATATATATAGAAATGAATTTTGATGATTTTTGCTAGCTACGCATTTGCAGGCAGCTGTCCAAGCATTTGAACACTTTGCTGTCCATTCAGCTGGGCTCTCCTGTCAGTCCTGCTGCCTGCCGGGGGTCAGTCGCTCGAATAAAGCGCTGCCCTTGCATATTTAATACCACAAAACGGGCAATACTCCCTGGGGATGAATAATGTGAAATATTTACACGATCTACATGCAGACCTGCACAACACTGACACTTGTGTGGGACATGGCTATCTGTGTAATAACAATAATAAAACATTATTGTTGTCTTAACGCTCCCAACGGTATTCTCAGCCCCACACAAAGAAGAAACAAAAAACAATTTGTTTTGACAGTTGTTACGATTTAATAATAAAATCAAAAGGAAATTAAGAAATAAATTGTGGGCCTACCAAGAAAAGAAGGGTTTGGAGAAGAAGAGGTAGTTCTTATTTTTAGAATGTGTTATTAATTTATTAATTAAATTTAATAGAACTTTAATATTAAGTGCTATCTCTTTTAGGGAAAAATAATCGGTGTCTTATTTTTCCGTTTCAAGTTCAATTTTTTAATAAATAGGGACATCTCGTTTTTTTGCGCTTTTCTCGTCCTTCCACAAGAAAAAGCCTGCGGTGCCAGCAGCTTTGCCGCCAGGTGGAATTGTTGTTCCGCTTCCCTTGGCAGTCGCCTTGGATGAATGGTTGCAGCAGGCAAAGAAACAGCAGGCGGTGGCAACAGCAATACATCCGTGGCCCTTTACATGTGAACATTTTTCGCCTCAAGTTGATTGCATTTTTCAGACGGCAAGAAGAAGGCAGAGTTGGGGAGGTTGTCAACTCTCCCGCACATAAGGAAAACAATCCGTTTCGAGTAAGCTTTTGTATGCATCGCACGTTCGTTTTTGGTTGATTTCTTGCATTTCTCATAGCTGTGGGATTGACTCTGCACCGGCACTCCACACTTCAAGCTACAAGCTCCAAGCTCCATGCACCTTGCTCCTCCTCACTCTGCATTTATAAATCCCGGCATCGCGGGTCAATTTCATGCAACAGCGACAGCGAACCTGGACGACCTGCAGAAAGACACTGGGAGAACAGTATGATAAGGTTCGAAAACTAAGTAAAATAAGTTTTTAATATGAGGACTACGTATTTTTTTTATCCTAAAGAATTCTGAGATAATAAAAAAGCTATTAGTTAAATCTATAAATCTTTTCTTTAAAGACCTTACTTAAATTGTATATATTGTATATTGCGCATATTGAAATATTTTTTTATGTTAATAATAAATTGAAGAAAAAATAAATATATAACCTTTTCCATGCCAAAACCTAAATGAATAGTTTTCAGTGCCTCTGCAGAAACCTGGACAACGGCACGTATGCGCGTTTTTCTTCATGCCACTCAGCCTCACCTCTCACCCATCACCCTCCACCCTTCGTCCTTCATTCTTCTCCTCAGCTCACTTTCTGGGCGAAGTGGGCGTGGCGTCTGGCAGCACGTAATTGATTGTTCAATCTGTTCCAGATCAAACGAAGTTGCGAGCTCCGAGGAGCGAAATTTCTGCGCGTATCTAAAAAAAATTCCTAAAGCCACCTCGTAGCAGCCTCAAATGAACTGTGAGCTGTTCGGGGCCACTCAGTTGATTGAGTCACCTTTCCATTTCTTCTCCTTTCTCCCTGTGTTTGGAACTTGGAACTTCGTTTTCCGCCAGGTGCAAATGAGCGGCTTTAAGTGGCGAGAAGCACGTCGTAAAGGGGTTACAATTGAATCGCTATGAGTTTTCTGGTCTTTAATGATGTTTGACCAGCACCAAGCACCCCTGCTCATTGGTATGCGGAAATTGTTTCAAATTATTGTCCTCCTCGGATGCTTAAGAGCCAGGCAGCCATTCTACACTGCAGCTGTCACTGATTGCTCACTAAATCAGCCCTTCGATGGCTGACATTTGTTTGCAAATTGAACTTTGAGACTCTTGTGCCAAAATCACAATCGCCTCACGAAGGCTGTCGGCCAACTGGCAACTGGCCAGCGCAAATACTCAAGAATATCTTTATTTCCCAGCCAAACAGATGGCAATCGTTGTTTTCGGAGGCTATTAGCTCATAAATAAAACTTCAGGGAGCCATTTGCTTAATGCTGATGAGCGGAGTATTGATATGGCGAAATTTTGTATTTTTAATGGATTATTTAAGGATGATTAAAGCTATATTCAAATGAAATAATTTGCAGAATTACTAGAAATATTTATTTACAAATTTAATTTTGGTAATTCTCACTTTTAATGCCATAAAGACAGGGCCCCGTTCCATCCTTTCCAGAGTCAAATCGAATTCATTCGATTACGTTTCATTATTCATGAGTGGAAGCTCTGTGATATTTTCAGGATTTGTTCCACAATGAATATGCATGTAAGTCTCACTCTCTTTCTCCCTCCCTCCCCCAGACTATTTGTTTTCCTATATTTTTTGTTATTTTTGAGCATTTTCCCCGGCAATCTTTTTGCCTTTTTTACGTTGATTGTCCATTGGGCATTCATTGGATTTTTGTGTGTGATTTCTCTGTTGCTGTAGCTGAAGAGCCGGTGCGCTCCCATGTCAAAATTTTGGACAGTTTGTCACTTTAATTGAATTTCCATGCAGAGCCAAACGAGCCAAATAAAAAGTTCCGTACTTTGTTCATGCGATTTATGGCAAATAGTAGAAGAGCCTGAACTTTTGCATAAATTCGCATATGGAAAAATGTTTAATTCAGCCCATGTGGTTGTGTATATGTTTGTGTGTGTGGTAAATGCAAAACATGCCTCTTTGCCAGATGCTGCCACACACACACACCCATTTACAATTCGATATAATAGTTAAGAGGGTGCACTGAAAGGAAATCTTTGGAGCTTAAGAAAAGCCTTTTGAATATAAAGAAAAGGGCACGGAAAATAAGCGAGTGTTAAGATATTTCTTAAGCTATTGAGTTTGGTCAGAATAATAAATCAATTCAAGTTAATAATTACCAATCAATCCACTTTATAAATTCTATAAGTAATAAAAGTTTTATTAGTAAAATTATTAACATTTATTATCAATTATAAAGCATATTATTCATGCTTAGAAGTATTTAAGTTAAATTTCTCCTTCTCAAAATGTTGTCTTGATGTTCTTTAATTTAAGGTACTATATTTTAAACTTTTCTGTATATAATTATAATTTTATTTCCTTAGTTTCATATTTCTCCATCTAAAAACTACCTGAAAATAATAATTATTTAATTTGTATCGTTTATTTTCTTACTGTCGCTGAGTACATGGTAACCATTGGCACAATTCACGCTTCTTAGACTTTGCGGTGACGATTTCCGTCTTTCACCTGATTGTAGCTCGCTACAGCTTCCCATTCAGCCCACTTTAGACCTCCTTTGGGCACCCTTTAGACCCCCTTTAAACCTTTCAACGTTCAAGCCCGCTTTCCAGCCCCCTTTCCGCCCACGCCCACTCGTTACCTCAAAAGCCGCTAACAATGCTGTGTGAAATTTCCTTCGCAGCTCGCGGCATTGTAAGGCGCATCCTTCCGAGGTTGGGATGCCTTGGTCCTGGTTCCTGTTCCCGTTGCTGTGCCGGCAGAATGTTTTGTAAGCTATGCAAAGCATCTAACGCCTGATATCAGGACCCGAGTATCTGGATGCTGGAGTGTGATGCTGTTGTTTTGATTGAAAGCATCTCGCAGCGGTTGCGTAAGGATTCCATATCTAATAAGGGAAATCACAGGAGCGAAACACCACAAACTATACAATAATAGTTGTTGACAAATATCATTTGGCCTTAAAACTTTGCCCAACTCACGGGGGACACACTCGAGTTACGCCTTAGACTCACACACTCTGCTTTGCCTTTAATGGACAAGTTTATCTTCAATTTAAAAACTTTTGACATTGAGATATAAAAGTTAAAAGTCTCCTCGCCATTCACTTTCAATTTGCATGGGGATGTGGTAGCAAAAATGTTGATGATGATTTCACCGGAAGGAGACATTTTTTATTGACAAGGAAATGCTTTCTTCGGAAGGCAAACCAAAGGCGGATGTAGTCAACTGTTTCCTCCTCCTCCCCGAGCGGCGGCATAAAGTGTATGAAAAATGTTATTGCCATCATTCTGAGGCGTCCGGCGTCCAAGTTAAATTGAAGAACAAAAGTGTCCGGCTTAATCGTAGATGGCCGAAGAAAACTCATTTTGCCACACAAATTGTCGCCTTAACACGTTGTAAATTATGACAAAGGCTCAGGCTTTTCGGACAGGACATAAAAAGTAGACGGCCAGCACTTTTGCAGCAATGCTCACAGATACTCAAAGTAACCACAGCCAAACACTCATAAACACTTTATGACATCGGGTCAGGTAAGGTAAGGAGTTAAGGGCTGCGGGCTCTGGATGCTGGACTTTGGATTCGGGGGGAAATCCTAGCTGCACAGGGGTTCAATCCGTTTCAAGTCCAATGCTCACACACTGGGGAAATCAAACGAACATGGGAGACCGAATCGAAACCGAATGAGAGAATCCCCTTCCGCCCCAAAATCCCAGATGTGTCGTCCCCCAACGGGCGCAGCGGAGAAGTGACAATGAAATCAAACCGAGAACTGGGCGAACTGTGGGAGATCCATCTGTCTATCTGGGCGGAAGGGTGTGTGTCACGCTGCGGGCTGTTGGCCGAGCAATGCGAAATAGTTGGATATTTCGGAAGCTGGTAGGAATACCCTATCTTAAAGGGATAGAATGATATGAATATGATATTTAAAATCGAGAATAATTACTTCATTAACTTAAGAAACATCAAAAGTTCCAAATAACCGTATTAAATATGATAATTAGTTTGCACATCTGAAATTGATTTGAACATTTTTATGTCTATAGCTCTGCAATAATTTATTAAATTAAATCAACACTAAATTATTTTTTACGATACTTTCAAAATAAACCTAGAACAAGTAAATGTTGGTAAAAATTCGGTACTTAAAAATATAAAAGCATACTTTTTGGTGTTTTAAACTTGCATTTTTTAATCGGAGATCCTAAAAAATGAGCTGAATTTTATGAATTATAAAAAGTTAATAAAAAAAATTGGGTTTCAAAATATATTATTACAAAAACAAGTGAGAAAGCTACAGTCGTTCGTGAACGACTGTTATATACCATGTACCAAAATATATATCAAAATGTAAACAAACTCGCTCTTTACAAAACCACCACCATCTCATGCACTTGCGTGTGCAAGACAGAGACAGAGATAACCCCTCCTCTCTTTTTTTCGCACGGGAGTTAGTTTCTTGCGCTCATCAGTTTTGTTGTTGTTTTTGGGATGCACCTGTTGCTAGCTGCCAAATAGATAACACACTGATAAGTAAATAACTTTTGTGTTTTTCATCCGATCGTTACCAGATTTTCGGTATTGATACATGTTCTACATATGCATGCCTATGCACAAAAAGAAAGATATATGGTAATATTTGCGGCTGCAAAACGTTTTTATTGATTTGCGGGGGAGTGGGGGGGAAATTTTTAAATCTGAAACAAACTTGATCTGCGTGCAAAACATTCCGACCTACATACCGAATTTGGTGACTCTAGCTTTTATAGTTGCTGAGATCTAGGCGTTTATTGATTTATTGATTTTATTGATTTGCGGGGGAGTGGGAGGGAAATTTTTAAATCTGAAACAAACTTGATCTGCTTACAAAACATTCCGACCTACATACCGAATTTGGTGACTCT
>VNJV01003380.1:0-31586 GCA_008042635.1 Drosophila nikananu | reverse complement strand
CAACATTGCTCTATTAACTCGGTGGACCACTTAAATGGTCACGCTATGCACTGTGAGTGCACCAACATCGCACTAAATGTTTCTTAAGTTTAAAATCATATCATATTTTCTATTCAATTTAGCTATTTTTGCCTATTTTTGTGGGCCTGGCCGGCTATAAACGGCGACCGATAAATGGCAACACTGTTCGGCTGAGTCGGCTCGGTGGCGCTCGGCCCGCTCTCGCTCTCTCTGAGCGCAATTCACATGAAATAACATCGCTCATTCGCTCTCGAATCATGTTAACATGAGTGTTTCGGAGATTATTAGTGATGATAGGAATATCCACTCGTGACGTAAATAGCCAAATATGACGGGGAAAAAGCGAATATCGTCGAAAAACATCGGCAAACATCGCCAACAAAACCTTGATGTCGAAACATCGATATTCAGTTTGCAACCGAGAAATGGAAATGTGCTGATATCTGTGATTTACATCCTTTTTTGTCGTCCAAAAGTGCCGTACGATAATGTTTTGACCCCGTAGCCGATCCACCGGGCCCCAGCAAACGCAGCGTTCCACCAGCGATCCGAGAAAAGCGTAAAAAGCACGCGAGATTCCAAGCCAATCATTTTTTTAACCAGTGTGTTGCGGCCGTGTCCGTGTGTCGTGTGTTGTGTGCATGTGTCAGTCGAATCGCGAAAACGAGAATAGAAAGATGTGCGCTGGTGAGCAGCAGCTATAAGCTATAGCCCCAGCTATAGCGTGAAATAACACGCGAATCGAGACGAGCGAGTAAAGTCCCGGAACCCGAAAATCGTCACTTTTTTGTCCAGCTTCTGTCAGCGCATCGCAGGAATTTCGTCCCACTGCAGTCCCCAAAAGAGCCAACAAAAGTGAGTTTTTTTCTTTTATTGCTCTGCCTTTTCTGCGTTTCGGCGTTTCGGGGGCGCTTGGCAACAGGCCCGCAAAGAGCCAGAGCGCGAGCGAGAGGGTGCGAGTGGGGGAGTTGGGAGCGCGAGCGAGAGAGCGATGGAGAGAGCCGGGACGCCAACGATTATTACATGCTGCCGCTGTGGTAGTGGTTACAGTTGTTGTTGGAGCAATATGTGGCCAATATCTATTAACGGATTGGGAAGCAATTAGGCCCTGAAATAATGAGGCATCGATTTCTTGGGGACGAAGACTCTACTCCACTGCTCGGAACAGCTGTTTCCTTTTGCTTTCTGGCTTAAATTTTATATTAATTAAGGAATTTAGGAACGTATTAAAACTTTTTTAAGTATTTTATAGCGACAATGAAGGGTTTTGGCAAGTTCGAATTTAAATTATGTTAGGAAAACTTACTCGTGCGAGGCTGATTTCCCACACTTTTATTTTTTGGAAGTTTCTGTGAATTCACAAAATAATATAATAAAAAGAATGAAAATTGGAATCTTAAATGTATATTTAATTGAATATATTTAGGTCTTAATTTAGGTTTTACGTTTGCTGATTCTTAAACAAGCTAGTTATACCCATAATCCTTCAACTACTTATACATGCTACAATAATCTCTTCTTCCCCCACTTAGTGCAATCCTCACCGCTGCACTACTCGACGATGCGGCCCCAGGCGCCCGGATCGCTGGTCGATCCCAACGAGGAGGAGCTACGCCTGGCGCCATGGTATTGGGGCCGCATCTCCCGGGAGACGGCCAAGACCATATTGCACGGAAAGCAGGATGGCAGCTTCCTGGTCCGCGATGCCCTGTCCAAGAAGGGCGAGTACACGCTAACCCTTATGAAGGATGGTGTCGAGAAGCTAATCAAGATCTGTCACATGGACCGAAAGTACGGTTTCATCGAGACAAAGCTCTTCCCTTCGGTCGTGGAGATGATAAACTACTACAGGGAGAACTCATTGAGCATGTACAACAAGTCGCTGGACATCACGCTGAGCAATCCCATAGTGCGGATCTACGACGACGAGGAGACGCAACCGCACGGCGATCTCAGTCTGCTGAGCAACGACTTCATTCGCACCTGCCAGCACCTGCAGCTGGCCGAGCAGAATCTCGAACAAAAGCGAAACTCCTTCAATGCCATTCGGGAGGAGCTGCAGGAGAAGAAGCTGCACCAGAGTGTGTTCGGGAATGCGGAGAAGTTATTCCGTAACCAGATTAAGCTTAACGAATCCTATATGAAAACGCCAGTGGATTCCCAAGAACCGGAGACGCCAGAGGGAGTCGGCAGCGAGGGAGCTAGTGGTAAACCATCGGCCTCGACCTGCAGCAATAATGCAAACACTCGGCGCGGTCTGATGGAGAACAAGCAGCGCCTGCTGAATCTGCTCGAGGTGCTTCAGGCCAAGATACAGGACCTCAATCGTTACATGGAGACGATGAAGAAGGAGGAGCTGCTGCTGGAGCGGCAGATCAACGCCAGCAAGCCGGAGTTGCAGATGCTGCAGTTGCGCAAGGACAAGTACATTGAGTGAGTACAATAGTTATTATTATTAATTGTATATTAACCAAGTTTCGTCCAAATGACTAACCATTCAATATTGAAAAATAGTGTACTAGAAAGTACATCTTTTCATAATTTAAGACTGATATCAAGTGTTTTTCCATGGCATTGTGGCTAAGAGGGCGAGGATAAGCTGCAGTTTGCATTTTTCTACCAGCGAATCGCGAACCCTAAACGGTTCTGGCTCATTTTACACGCTCGGCCGTCTCAACCGATCGCTCATTCTGTCGAGCTTCGGCATCGATACCGATAATAATGGCATAACATTGTTAACGGAAGCCTCAGCTGCCTCACGGCCCCCGCCGAGTCGTCCTCGGTTCCAGAGCGTCTACGTGCCAGGCCAGCCACCCTTCTAAGCGAATTTGTTACCTATAAAAAAAGTTTGCTTTCCCTTGGCAGTGAACTTTTCAATACAAATTTAAATAGTTTATTTATTTGGATGAGATCCCCCTAAAGGCATACTTTCTCCCTAGTTCATTTTGCAATAAACTCTTTATTTAATACTGACTAGATCTTGCTTTTAACTTCTCGTATAAGTCCCTTATAATGTTTCCAGCTGGAGGGCATGATAAGCGAATCTCTCCAATCTGTAAAGTACCCAGTTGCTTTTGGGTTTGTCTTCTTATCTAGATTTGATTTGATTTTGGGTTCCAAACATCGAAACCCTATTTATTTGTATTTGCAAGCAATAAGTATATATATATCCGTATCAAGGTCGTGTTGAAAATGGGGTTCTGAACTCAAGTGGAGTCTTTCTTGTTAAATATATGGAGATAACGCCCTATCGGTTCCTTTCAGTTCAAATTAGCTTTCATAAAGTTCAATAAAATATCATAACTCAAAAGAAGCACAAATATGGAATATACAATTCTGAAGATTTGGCTATTAAATAAATATTAGTGATAGTTTTTTGGAGGTTTATATATTCTACATTGTTATAGGTTAGGAATTAGTTTATGGGCGCTTTTATAGAGACTCAAGTATAATTTTAATTATTTATGAAATTAAGCACTACAATTTCAATAAAAAACGCGGGTATTTCTGGAATGTGTAGCTCATTTTAATGAGCTATTCCCATAGGGTCTTTCAGATCATTTACTTGCCGGGGGATTTCCTTTTCTTTCAATTTAATTTGTGGTTCATCTCCCAGAACTTGGCACAATCTTTGGCAAAACCTCAGTCGGTTGAAGACACATAAGTATAGTAGTGCCTAGCAACAGGCACTTACACAGGGGGGAGTACGTCATCGTTTTTTTGATGAGTTTTACGCGCTCCCGAATCGGTTTCTATGGGTGTTACCTAGAGTGTGGAAGCAGCGCAGTGAGTGAAACTTGAACGGGGATAGAGGAAGCGGGCGGGGGCCTATAGATAAGGTTAGCGCCTTGCTAAAGATAGGTTCGCTTATCAGGAATTATAAGTTTGCCGAGTGCTTAATAATTCTTTTTGCTTTGCTTCTACCCCTGTATGTACTCAAGTATCTATATGCCTCTCTTTGTAAGGCTGCCTTGGTTTTTGCAAACCTTTTGCTGGTCCCCAAGGTTTGTGTATCTAAACCCACCGAGACTAGACAACACCACCGTCATTTGTGAGATAAAAACCAGCGAGTCTCCGGAGTCCCGAGTATCCCACTTGACTCCTCCTCCAGAGATTAGATAAAGCTCCCTGAAAAGTCTATTCCTTTTGGCGGTTGTTAAATTTTGCTGCTGCGCTGTCCGATCGGAAGATTGATGATATCACAACCGACCGACTACCTTGCTGGGCTTATCGCTGCGCGGCGAAGACTTAGTCACTTGGATAGGCCGGCGGACGGACATAAATGAAGCAGCAGCAGCAGCAAAGCTACCCCTGATCGCCTGATCGCCCCGATCGCCCACACCGATCGTGATGCGGAAGCCTCCGGGTCTGGACTTTCGTAGACCGAGCGGCGGCGGCGGCGACGGCGAAAACGGCAGTCGCATTTAGTTATCAAGGGTTCGTTTCGTCGTCAGTTGAAATTGCACACGGTAGATGAGGCATCGATATCACGCCAAATCGATTTTAATAGCTACTTATCATCGATCCCCTCCCAGATCGTAGTTAATTGTTAGCCAAGTCTGACACGTACAACGGACGCCGGAAAGAGTTCTTTGCTGAGTAAAAAGATTATTAATCCGATTTCATACAGAATCTTGTTTATTATACATTTTTATTGTGTTAATACAAATGTCAGAGCATTGTTTTTAATGAAACATTTGAATACATTCCCAAAGATTAGATAAGGCGGCAGTCAAAAGCTGAAATTAGATTGAAAACTAGAAAGTCACGTACGCCACGCCTCCAGGAAAAAGTTGTGGCTTAACTCAAAGATTGATAAAATTGTGAAATTGCATTAAATGTATTACAAGATATATTGATAAGGGTGATATCGATCAAATAACGAACTCATATCATCATATAGAAGATATTGTAAAGGTCATACATATATCAGCAGAGTAAGCTTGCATAAAATGTGTTCCCTAAATCATCGTGTTTTGGACAAATTCCTTATGTAATTGCCATCAAAAATATATTATTATTATTTGTAAACTTCATAACTAATGCTTGCTTAATCTTTTCATCACCTTGCAGGCGCCTTAAAGGCTTTAACCTCAAGGACGACGACCTGAAGACGATCCTTAACATGGGTTACGACAAATGGCTGCAGCACTACGAAACGGCCTCGAATCAGCCGCACAGCAACGAATCCCTCTGGCTGCTGAACGACGCCAAGCGCCGGGATGCGGAGGATTATCTGCGCAACACACCGTCAGGCACCTTCCTGATCCGGGTGAGAGATCTCGGTCACTTTGCTCTCTCGATCTCCTGTGGTGACAGCGTCCACCACTGCATTATTTATGAGACGGAGAGCGGATTTGGCTTCGCTGCACCCTACAACATCTATCCCTCGCTGAAGAAGCTGGTGGAGCACTATGCCAACAATTCCCTCGAGGAGCATAATGATACGCTGGCCACCACGCTGCGTTGGCCCTTTCTTTACTGGAAGCAGAATTCGCAGCAGATCTTGGCGCAGCTGCAGGAGGAAAGGGAATTGGAGTGCTGCGAACAGGTGGGGACGTTAATGCAGCCACCGATGGTGGGCACCAGTGCACCGATTCCCACGAGCAGGTCCCGCGAGCATCACGACCAAGTGGATGGCATTGGAATGGGAATGGGAACGGTAGTCGTCGGTAGCCAGGACACTGATACGACGCCACCGGCTTCCATTTCACCGTCGAACTTCAGTACTTCGCAGTAGGAGGAGCAATTGGAGCCCTCAACCTCAGGCTAGCTATCGTATCTCTCTAAGTCTCGCTCGCTCTAAGGCCCCCAAACTCCTCTCTCTCTCTCTATATATATATATATATAAATATATCTACATATATACGATGTGGTCGAAATAATGGCACTACGGGGCTCTAAAGCTTACAAAAAATAATATTGCAGTGACTTATCCATTTTAAGTGTCTGGCCAAAGAACTATTCGCTAGAGCCAGTTACATTTAGGTATTGCCTAAGCTTAGCTTCCAAGATCAAACAGGGAATGTTTCTTCGATGTCACCGAAAGTGATCGTATTTTTGCAACAAAAATTACTACAACTTGTGTTCCACTTGTGCAGTGCCATTATTTCGGCCGCAGCCGTGTGTCATCATCATTATATATGCATATATATATATGTGCTATATAATATGTATATGTTTGGTGTGAATATATATATTTTTGTGTGTGATGGATGGCGCTGGCAGTTCAACTGTCAACTGGCCCTCCCCGTCAAGAATCAGAAGGCTCCAGGAACCAGAAACGAAACGTAAACGTAAACGAGTGTAAACATTTTTTTGTGGTGATCTGATCATGATGTTTTGATGGCTTGCTAGAAGCCCTTTTCAAATTGAGAAAGTATAATCTTATTAATATTACAAAAGTATGATTAATTTTATAAACACATACTATATAGATGTATATATCTATATATATTTTTTGTAATACTGCATTTGGCGTGATAATTGATAAGTCAAGCTATCTGTTGTTGTATCCACCTCCTGCTCCTGCAATCCTTCCTCCTCCCCCTCCCATAATTATAATTATTGTTATCACGCTGCGCGTTGTCGAACAAGGGGGAAGGGAGGGGGGAGAAAAACAAAGAAGCAGTGAGTGACAGTGAGTGGGAAGTCGTGAAGAAATTTTCTGCATTTCTTCACATACATTTATATTTTGTGGTGTTCATGTAAATATTCGAAAGGAGAAACAAAGGAGTAGCATTGCAAAAAAAATTAAAAATAAAAATAAATGTTTGCGAAATCAGGTTAAGGTTTTGATAACCGCCCCCCCAGCCCCCCTCATATATTTGTTGTTATATTATGATTGATTTGAGGTAGTTCTAAGTGAAGTTTACGTACGTTTACTCGATGTGATCAGTTGATTGTTGCTAAAATAGTAATTTCCCTTCCACACTCTTTATATACATTTTTTTTTTTTTATTAAGAAAGCCTTAATTTCCCACAGACAAAAGAAAACAAATAATAACTCACACACACACAGAAGAGCAGCAACAAGCAAAGCAAAAACAAAGTGCAATCGAAAATGTAATAATTAAATTTTTAACGTTTGTTAATTTATACACAAGGAAAGAAACAGGAAAAAAGACAAAAAACCGTTGCCCATAAAGAACCGCTGCAATAGGCATTATTTTTGTTTGTTTTGTTTTTTACACAACTGATATTTAACAAATATACCAATATATATATATACGTAAATGGGAAGAATGCATGTATAGCCCACCTGCCAGGCGTTAATTTTGTAAATACTCTTTCCCAAGACAATTCACCTGAAACAAGTTATTGTGCAATCTCTTAAAATCTAAATTTCATATATAAATATTTATTTTATATTTAAAATATATATTTCATATACAAACATTTAATTCATATTCAAAGTATATATTCGTTATGTAGTTTTGTTAAAAGCCGCTTGGGAAAGGGTATTTTCTGGTTTAATTTCCATTGTTCTCTTGTGCCACCCTAATGTTCTAAGCGAGTAGATAACCTTTCGTGCTTCCTGTTTGCATTCTACCCAATCGAAGTCGATATCGAAATCGAAATCGAATCGATCACACACAAACACTGGCGCTTCTTTGAGATAGATTTCTATACACATATAATGTATGCATAATTATAACTCCTAATTTAATTTATTTAACTCGTAACTCTTGTGTGTTTCATTTTGCTTAAATTCTATGAGATTTCGGCGGATCTCGTACGTTGTAGTATTTATAAGTTTTAAATTTAGTTTGTAAACGTTTCAAGAAAACACAAAAATCATAAAAAAAAGAAAGCAAAACGAAAATAAGAACACAAACAAACAAAAACAAGTAGAAGTTAATGATTAAATGTATTCTAAATATGATTGATCGATAATCATCAATTACGTTTGATAAACCTGGATGGATAGAAGATGATGACTTTTTTGCCATACCTAAATGTTAGATGGAAATATTTGTGAATGTTTTCAATTCCTCTCCGGGGAGAATTGGAAATTTGAAAACAATGGAAGGCGACGCCGACGACGAAACTAAATGTGAAACGAATTGCAAATTTGTTGTATTTTTTTATATGAATATATATATACATATATACATAGATATTTAACCGTACATACCTATATAATGTGTATGCTCTAGAATGCTATATGTTGTAGATCTTAAGCTATATGTTGTAGATCTTTAAGCGCCAAACAGCAACCACAACAGAAACAGAAAACTAACAAAACTTTTTGTAGTAGTTTTTAAAGAGACGGCGGAAACAAAGAAAAACATTGTATGTATTTGTATGTGTCTAAAAAGAATGTTCGTAAATAACACAAAAGAGAAGAAACAATAATAATAAAAAATGAAAGAAAGAAAAACAAACTCTGGCCTGAAGTTCATCCACCACAACACAATAATAATAATAATAATAATAAATATTTTCTGCAGCTGAAGCGAAGCTTTTCCTCAGGTTCCTCCCCAGCTTGGGTCTCGTCTTTCAATGAACCCTCCTCACTGGCCAGCAGATCCGCTGAGCTCTGCGAAAAGCGATCCCCAAAACAAGAAAGCGGAGGGAATATCACGCGTTCGCCGCTTGGGCCCCATGAAAGATCGCTCCACTGAGGAGCGCATGTACACCAGGAGTGACCGCTTTCCAGGCCATATTTGGAGGGAATCGCAATAGAGTGACCTGGTTAATACTATGTGGCATACAATTCCTTTTTTCCCCCCTATTCAATTTAATGAATCTCTTTGGGTTCTTAACCGAAGCTATGACTTTCCTGAGTATTTGATGGCTCATCAAATTGGGTCAGAGCGGAAAAAGGAGAAATTGTCTACAGCTGCAGTTTTAAGCTCGTTAAATCTACAAATAACCAGATATTTTCTAGCCTAATGATATCAGTCAAGAACACACATTGCAGAAGCTATCATGCAGGCAAGTTGGGAAGATGAGACATTCCGATGGTGAGCTTAGGGACTGGGCTTTGTGGACTGTATTTCTAAAAATAGCTTATCTCTTACCGTAGAATTACTTTAAACATTGCGCAAGCTCAGCTATTATTTTGTTTTGTATTTAAGAAAGAACGATAAGGAAATAAAACACTGAAGTGCTGACTAAGAGTACGGTGCTTAGAAGGAGCTTACCTTGTTCAGTGGTAAAAAAAAAAAAACAAAAGCAGCGTATTTCTTAGGGCTCCTTGGAAACTATCTGAAAATGTCTATAGATTATTGATGCATCTAAACTTGGATAAACAAGCATACTGTGGAGTTGAAGAGATGCATACCTATACCTTAGCTTCGGGGTTAGTTCGAAAATCCAGCATACTGATTGTAACATCAGTGTTCTTCCATGCAAAATTCTACTACTCGTAAATCAGTTAAATTTAAATAAATAAAAAATAATAATTTCTTTAGGAAGAAGTCTTTCAACCAATGACACATTGGATACCTTCACCAATTTAATAATGACTGATGGGCTTCGGATAAAGGTCAAGACTGTGCACGCGAACAAGTCGACATTTTCTTATCTTTTGCATGCACCAAGTGAGCGCGCAAAAAATTAAATAATTAACTGCCCTACCACAAGACAGATGTTTAAGTCCATTAAATACATATTTATTTGTTCATATAATATTTAGAGATTGAACTTCTCAATCAATTAGTTTCATGTGTTTTACATAAGAAACATAAGTGAGTTGGGCAAAAAGTATAAGTAGTCATAATTGATCGTTAGATCGTCGCTGATGCATAATTAAGGGTGATCCACATTTTACAGTGTCCACGAAATGATTCTGAAATAAAATAGAATGTATACATATTTCCAATATATAATTTTTTAAATACAGAAGAGTTGCCCATTAAAAACCAAGAAAAAACAAAACCAGACTGAAATCGGTTGAGTTTAGGCCAAGTTACGATCAAAAAACCACTGAAAGAGTTTTGTATTTTTGAGCCAAAAATTTACCCATTTCTTACATCGTAAAAATTGTGAAAAACTGGACAAAAATTGGCCAAAAATTAGAAATCGAGTTTTAAAAGCAGAATTGTTCTCCATTAAAAGATAAGAAGAAAAAACCAAACCAGACTGAAATCGGTTGAGTTTAAGCCAAGTTACGAATTAAAAACCACTGAAAGAGTTCGGGATTTTTGAGCCAAAAATTTACCCATTTCTTACATCGTAAAAATTGTGAAAAACTGGAAAAAAATTGGCCAAAATATAAAAAATCGAGTTTTAAATGCAGAAAAGTTCTCCATTAAAAACTGAGAAGAAAAAACCAAACAAGACTGAAATCGGTTGAGTTTAAGCCAAGTTACGATCAAAAAACCACTGAAAGAGTTCGGGATTTTTGAGCCAAAAATTTACCCACTTCTTACATCGTGAAAATTGTGAAAAACTGGACAAAAATTGGCCAAAAATTAGAAATCGAGTTTTAAATGCAGAATTGTTCTCCATTAAAAAATAAGAAGAAAAAACCAAACCAGACTGAAATCGGTTGAGTTTAAGCCAAGTTACGATCAAAGAACCACAGAAAGAGTTCGGGATTTTTGAGCAAAAAATTTACCCATTTCTTACATCGTAAAAATTGTGAAAAACTGGACAAAAATTGGCCAAAAATTAGAAATCGGGTTTTAAATGCAGAAAAGTTCTCCATTAAAAACTGAGAAGAAAAAAACAAACCAGACTGAAATCGGTTGAAAAACCATTGAAGAAGTTCGCGATTTTTCTTATTGTAAATTGTTGTTCTTAGCCGCTACCCGTTATTAAAATACTAAAACGCGCGCCCTCAAGCAATCTCTTAACGCCTGCACCGTTCTGGTATTTTCGTATCTGAACTGGCTACACGCCAGATCTGGTGAGAAAATAGCTACGCTGTCATCATGGCGGGGCTTGCAAGCAGCTGATTTCTGAGCTTTTTTCCTACCCTTGCCTGTGTTAACTCTGGCCACACTGGTAAACATATTTTTTCGAGTGAAGCGGTCGCGTTTTTTTCCGTCTCGTTTTTTAACATTTTTTAAATTGTTAAATCAACGTCAACCTTTTTGGTGGCTTGCAGGAAATTGTGAGTACATAAATTACAGGCCAGCGCCATGGAATAGGCTCTATTAGCGTCGGGTGTGTGTGGCTGTGTTTGGTGCGTCTATTTCCGCGGGGGCCGCCAAGAGAAGTGAACACAAAACCAAAACAAACGCAGCGTGTGACTTTGCGAATTGTGTGTGTTTGCCAAGTGATGCTGCTTGCAAAATCTCGCCTAGTAGCGTGTAAATGGCAAAGCACAAAATAACAACAAGAAGCGCGGTAGCAATAACAATAACAACAACGACAAGAATTTGAGTGTGGCAATTTTCTTCTGCATTATTATTAACACTCCCCCGCGCTCACGCTCACTCCGAAAGAGTGCTTTTGGCTGGCCCTCTCTCTCGCCGTCTCTCCGTGTGTGTGCGGCTCAGGTAAATCAAATGAGTTTAATTTTATTAACCTGACAAATAAGCGAATCATAATCGTGCGTGTGTGCGAGCAGGCAAATGAATCAAGATTTTAGAACGCAAACAAATTATTAAATAACACGGCGGCTAGTGAGCGGGATCTCTCGCGCTCTCTCTCTCTATCTCTCGTGCCGAGCTTTGGGATGCCGTAATCTCAGTTATTCACTCCACGGGGGCCCAGCTCCAGAAGAGGGTGAGTGGGGAGGGGGACTGGCCGGGTGGGTGGTGGATGGCGCTGAGCAGAAGCAGGGGCCGGGGTGCTAAGGCTTAATCGATCGGTGGGAGTGATCTCATTGCCTCTGGGCGGGCTTGTGCTGTGAGCTCTATCAGTGCCACCAAGTCGCTGTCGCCTTATCAAGGAACAGGGGCTCACGGGTTCAGGGGTTCGGGGGGTTAAGAGATAGTCCATGGAGAGCAGCAGCTGCTCAGCTTGAAAGTTACCTTGCCAAGGAGCCTGGATAATACCTCATTTGTATCCCTGGTAGATGACCATTTTGGCAGTTAAGGATGTCGGTTACATTGCCAGTTAAACTGGTTAACCGGAAAATTAAAAAAACTAGAGATTATCTAGAGACAATGTTTGTTCTTTTGGGAAAATAAAATATAATAAATTAAACTTCCAGTTCAGTGTTAGTTAAGTCGCATAATTAAACTAGTCTTTAAATAATTCCTGAAGCTTAGACTTGAGATTAAAAAACTAGCTTATCTCGAAACTCTAAGGAAAAGAGAGAAAATTAGAGAGAAATGTACATATTTAGCCTTATTATGGATATTTTAGGCTTAAGTATAAATTAATAATCAATAGAAAATTAATTATAACTTATGTTGAAGTTGCCAAACTTATTCCCTTGCCAGTGGCACAGAACAACACTTGTACCTCCCATAAAGCTACTTGGAATAAGCCAAGGCACTTGAACTCTCTTTATTTCTGCTGCCATAATTCTTGGCCATATGCTTGTTGTTCCCTCTCATAATTCTGTCATTATCTGGCCGTACATTGCCGCCTCCTCGACTTCAATTGCCCTACTCCCTCCCTGGGCACCCTGGAAGAAGCCGCAACAAGCTAAGAAAAGGCAACCAAAACAACACGTTGTAAATTATTTTTGTGTGCCCCACCCAGGCGCCATTAAGAAAATTTTGGGTGTGGGTTCTGGGTGTGCGGGTGTGCGCGTTGGAATACAAGTGTATAAAAGTGATAGAATATATCGTACATAACTTTAATTACAATAACCACGCGTCATAGCTTCAGTTCTCCGCCCTCTTTTTCGGCCACGCGCTGCTGTCAATTGGGCCCCCCATCCGCCCCATCAATCCTTCGGATACAACCTTTCACCTGCCCACTCAGCGCCGCTCAACGCTCTATAAATAAATCTCATTAATAAATTAAACGTTTTAGCACAGGAAATTCCTTCTCCTTCTCCAGCAAGCCGCCCAGTATTATTCGCATTATAATTTCTTCGAGAGGCGCTCGTGTGCAGAGACAGACATACCCGAAATGGCCCCAGACTATAACCGACTCGATCCGATTCGATACGGCGACGTCATCATTGCTTTATAAATAAATCAAATGGCAAATGCGAATTTTGTTGAAGAAGAGTTCTTGTTTTTATATCATGTTTTTCCTTGTTTTTCCTGCCTTTTTTTTTTGTTTGCGAATTGTTGCATTTGGCAACAGAACAATCTCTGCCTGTGCCTTCCTCTACTCTTTGAAATTATTTTGGAATCACGTAAAATGTTCATTTCTCTTCATTCCCAGTTTCCAATTGTTTTTCTTCAGTTTCCTGTCTCTCATTATTAAATTGCCACCCGAAGAGGCATAGAAACAAAACAAAAAACACCACCCGACCAACCAAGGCAAGCGGACTGATAAATGGACTCGATTATTAGGGAATTATCAAGACAGTGTCGGCGGCAGTCTTTTCTTTCTAAATTTCATTTTTTTTTTTGGGGCTTATGTAAATTGTTCAAACAAGTGGAACATGAATACCAAAATTGCGGATTTTGTGGTTACATTATGATATGGGGCACAAAGTCCCAGGCAAGTCTCTCCCTCTTTTGATAAAGTTTAAGTTTAATGTGGTTCGACTTCTGGTGTGTTTTGGCTTTTCAAAAAGTTATATTTGTTTTCCAAAAACCGCTTTCCTTTATAAAAATGGAGACTAGCAGGAAAAACACCTGTGATATTCCACATCAAAGGAGCAGACTCTCTAAAAGCCATAAAACTTTTGTTGGATGTAAATAATCAGAAGGAAAAGTTATTTAGATAGAACTATACAATCAGACATTAAATCCAAGAGAAAATCTATTAAGTTAATTGAGTTTGTATAAAGTTATCCCCAAAAAGAAATAAGTAAATTAAAAGGTCAAACCTCTTTTGTTCACTTAAAGTTGTCCAGTTGCATAAAAGTAATTTAATGCTTTACAAAAGAGGGCTGTGCAAAGGAAACATTTTACAATATTTAAGAAAATCATGATTATAAGCTTAGCCAAGTTTTTGTATTGCATGGGGAATTCCCTTTATATTCTGGCCAAGTTATCGTTTAGTTATGAGCCGAGAGGAACTCCTCTCTCACATGTTTATTGCGGCTGGTCTTGCCGAAAAGTTTCAGTTGGTTACATTTATGGGGAAACTCGTGACCTTTTGTAAACAAAAGGGGCAGATAAAACACCTGTAAGTCCCTGCTCACTTCAAAGGCAAACGAACAAGACCACCACCCACAACTACAATGGGAATAATACGAGTAATAAGAAGAACAAGCACCCCCACGCACAGTGGGCACATTGGTCCCTCCCCCGGCTAAAATTCCCACCGGATGTTAATGTTTTATTTGGATTTGAAATTTTCTACTCGCTGTTTTTAATGTACGCTGATTTGTTTGGAAGAAAATAAACAATTTGGAAATTTATTTAGTTGGGGAGCCCAGGGATCGAATGGTTTGGATTGGATTGGAATGCGCCACGATCCCATGTGAGGCTGCTCTCCCGCATTTAATGGCCGAATAAATATGCAATGAATATGGCCAGTTGCCATAAGTTGGCCATGTTTATGGCCGCTTATCGATCTTATGGATAGCTGTGTTCCCAGCGGAATGCGATTTTTGGTGACCCCCGTGACTCAGGCTCCCCCTTGGTCGGCGGCCATCGTCTCGGTGGACCGCCATTTGCATATCTTTTGTAGTCCAAGCAGCGCCGAGTGACCTTGAGGACGCCGAGCCGCAATCAATCAAGTGTACAAAAGAAAGGGGGTTAGGAGGTGGAGGGGTGGGGTGGGGAGGTGGATGTGGTTTTGGGGTTGGATAAGGGAAGCATCTTGCAACTTTCGCCTTTGTGGAGACAACCAGCCGACGAATTGTATCTCATGGATACAGAAACATTTGTCTCACCTTGTCAATCACTTTGGCGTGGCCAGGGGGAAACGGTGAAACGGGGGGAAAAGTATTAGAGTGGAGCGGGGTGAAGAGGGGCTGCAGTCCATCACCATCAACGAAATATGTGGGTCAGACCTTAAATTTTTTCGCGCGTATTGGATGTCATCCTTCTCGCACGCCGCTGGCCCATTTTCCAACTGCTTGGCCGATCTCTGATTTCCTATTTCCAATTTTCATTTTCATATTTTTTGATTACCCTGTAAAAACAGAAAATAACTGGGGGTATATACATTATAATTGAAAATGAATCCTTATTTAAATGTTCATAGAAAATAAGTGAACTTATAAGTAAAAGGCTTGCTTTAAAATTTACCTAATTGCAGTATTTCAAAGAGGTAAATACAACAATACATACAATGTCATTATAATTATAGAAATATGCATTAAATTAATTGTAAAATTAATTCTCGGAAGAGTGTTAATCCCTTTCAGAACTTAACAAATAGGGTTATGAACAACACAACTTCCTGAATATTTGCAGATAACCTAAACTTAACTCCGTGATATAACAATTAAGTTAAGAAGCCTCTGGAGTTACCTAACCTATGATAGCCCCAAAAATCAAAGTGTATAAATATCACGTTATTCGATGTGTGAACAACAAGGGTATTGGACCTTCCCTTCCTGTTTTCGATTGCCTTTGTTCCTCTATTATTTTTTGTTGTTGTGGCACATGCGCGCGTTCCGAGTCCGGACAATTTGACGCTGTACTCACGTACGGCGTATGGCAGGGCATTAAAAATAAATAAATATATATAAAAATTCTTGGCTGCATTGGCTGGCAGCGGCAAACAAGCCGAAATTCAAATTCAAATTGAGGCACACACCACAACGCACAACCAAAGCAACACAACACACAAACATGGCCCCGATTGGCAATTTTAATTTGATTTTCTGGCCGTTTTAGATGCTGATTAGGCGATGTCCACGTAAAAGTCGTCGTGCTGCCACCCGCTCTCCGCCCCATTTCCTCGGCTTCTGCCAAAACTATTCAGAAACTATTATCAACTCTTGACTGACGGGGCCGGGGGGCTGCCTTCGTCCCCCTTTTGTTGCTCGGCTGGCTTGTTTATTTGAAAATTACTCCCCGCTTGACTTGCCTCTCCCCTCTAAAGAGCCGAGGGGTACGAGGGGTGGCCGCTTTCCTCTTATCAAAACATGAACATTTCGCCGCGAACGACGACGCTTTTCCCAAAACAAAAACAAAACCTGTCGGCGCAGAGAGACAAAGAGAGAGCTTCTTCCGCGGAGAGAACTTCTCGGAGAAAAGCGAGTGAAGAGAGAAAATGGAAAGTGTGTGTGTGAGTGTGGCATGGCAAAAGCTCTTGTATAACATTTTCCGGGTAGCATTCTTCGGCAAGGAAACTGGGGTTGGGAGAGGGATTCCCACGAATTCGCACTCCCAGGGGCGGTGCTGGAAAATGGGAGGGGTTCTTCAGAGGCAGAGAATGGGATTAATGCCATGGTTAATAGAAGGCGAAAATTGTGGCAAAGGTCACAGTTAATCGGTGGAAAGCATAGAGTTAATAATAATAGTTATTGAGATTATGATTTCAGTGATAAAAAAATTATTGTAAAATTGATTTTTATAATTTAAATTCAATTACTTTTTAAATTATTTAGTGTTGAGCTCAAGATCAAAAAAGGGGTTAAAATATTTTCAAATTTAGATATTGTAGCTACTTATCCTTGGCCCAAATGCGTGTCTTTTTTTATAATCTTGTAATTCCTTTTAAAGATATTTGATCAACTTGTGTTTGTTGAATTCTTGTGACCTTTCTCAGGTGAATAACCTTTCCCCGAAGAGTTTATATCCTTTGAAGCAACAAGAGACTGCGTTCATTAAAATTCACGCGAACTTCTTTGAGCCAAAGGTCAGTAGGTCATGTCAAAGTGTTTCACTTTCAAATTGCCTTAGAGGGGGATCCCCTAATGAATTAAAACCCTACGCCGCTCCTGCCTGTTTCGTATAACAGATTTTTTCGGGGCATTTTTCGTTTATTTACAATTTGACATTTTGCAAGCAACCAAAAAAAAAAACAGAAACAGCAAGAAATAAAAACAAAAAGCACAAAATAAAAAGAAAACACTGTAGAACAGTAGCTCACCTTCGCACAAACACACACCGAACGAGAGAGCGAGAGAGCTGCCGCTGCTGCTGGCTCTCATTTTTCGCATTTCGGGCAGCATTGAGATTTCCACTTAGATTTTCCCCACCAGAAACCAGACATTCGTCGTCCGCCAGAGCGTTCGGTCGTGTCAGCCGTGAAAGCAGTCCCCGTGCTCCGAGTGACGCGCTGCCTCTGGAGGAAGCTCAACCCCCTCAATCCGAGTCCACAGAATCCGCATCGGTAGAATCCCCATCTGCAGTCGTGTGCGTGTGTGACCCAAGCTAGTTCCCATCTAAAAACTACAACTAAAAACTAAAACTGAAAAGAAAACCAAAGCAAGACTATTTTTAAACCCAACACAAGTTCGCATTGTGGTGAAGTGCCTCCAGATCGAGTTCGAGTTTGAGTTCGTCCTCCTTTGCCGGCGGGTGCAAAATTTGTAATTGAAATTTCGCCGCTTACGAAATTCAAATAGCCAGAGTGACTCGAAAAAACTTTTCATCTGAAAGTCAAAAACTTTGGCTGTGCGCACAGGTAACTCAGGTAACTGAAAGACCTTTTTTTTTGGGGGGATTCATCAGGAAGTCGTCGTCGGTTGGGGCAGGGGGCATTCGATTCTAGCCACACACAAAATTAAATCAAAATACAATTCCATTCAATTTATTTGTTCAACATCTTCGGTTTTTTTTTCACAGCATTTTTGCCTCGGCCGCTAATTGAAAATTGTGCCGAAAAATGTTGTGTTTGCCTGCCCCTCGAAAATGCCAAAAATGCCCCTTTGTGTGTTGCTTGTTTATAAGCAAAAGTCGGCGATTTCTATTTGAGTTTCCACCGAAAAGCAATACCGCAACCGAAACTGAACTGAATTATTTGTTGCTCCCATTCTCGTTCCTTTTCAAGTTCAAATAGATTTCGATTTTGGATTTCGCTTTGGAAAACTCGAAAGATTTCTGTCGATAGTTGTGAGCTACACTGATCTCTGTGTGGCGGCAACGTGGGGCGCGCTTTGTCAATGCTTTTTGCTTTTATTTTTACTGTTTTTTTTTCATAGTCGCAGTCGCCGGTTGTACTTGAACTCGTAGCGAGCGCGTGGCGTGGCGCGTATCTGGAAATCTTTGAGATACTTTGAGTAGTGTAGTTGGCAGTGGAAACCGGAGACCCGCGCTGATAACGCTTCACTGGGTCGCGCGTGAATCACGCGAAACGGTCTCCAAATGCTTGATCTCCCCCAGCAGATGAGTGAGAGGAATTCCCTGATCCTGGGAATAGAATATTCCATAAGCTAGGTGATAGATTACCTGGGAAATCAAAGGGAATGGAGTAAATGAGGGAAAGAAAAGTAGAAAAGTTACCTAAAATCATCATAAAGAGGAATAATAATAATAATAATAATAATTTTTACTTCAATTAATAACACATTTTTTGGGAACATTTTGATTATAAAGTTTTTAATGGGAGTTACTTAATTACTTACTTCGAGAAGGTTAACTCTAAAAAACAAGATGCATCTGAACATGTAGCTAATACAAATGAGTTTTCATGAGAAAAACAAAAACATATTGTGCGATAAGAAAATAACTCGAAAACAATGGAATAATTTACTCTAGAACGTAATTTTTACGATCTGTGGCACTGGCGGCTTTTCATCAAGTCTTAGGTCAAAAAAATTCTAGAGATTTCCAAGATTCTGCTTGCTATATGAAACACAGCTTAAAAACACTAATTTAAGTCGATCAGAAAAGGTAAATAAGAAGGAATATCATGAAAAAGGAAACCGATTTTATCTTATCATTATCTTTTCATAAATATTTTATAGCCAGAAAACCCAATTAGTTTATTTAATGATTACAATCACGTTTCAACAGCCAATTCAATAGTTTATTAGCTAAACTGCTACATGTTTTAATTAAGTTGCCAACGCAATAACTCCAATTCAGCGGCCATTAGGTGGAAGTCGAGTTAAGAAGCAGTTCAGTTATCAATTGAAAATATGGCTTGGAAGGAAAATCAATTTAATGGCCATTAGTGAGGGATGTAATCAGGTTATGGCCAATCTTGAAGCTGCACAACTGCAAAAAGCTAATGAGCAGCCCCACAGCCATCACATCAGTTCGTTCTTCTTCCAATTAGCAAAGCGCTCTAAGCTCGTCCCATTCTCTGTTCCCTGTTTTGTGATTCGCTGATTCTCTGATTCTCCCACTTGTCTCCGTCAGTCTGCAGCATCCGCGGGTGATTAGGTCCTGTTTCAGTTGCCACTCGAGGCATTTATCAAGTTGGGACATCAGCTGCACCACTGATATGCAATTATCCCACTTGACTGCTGCATCCATTCCCCCGCTCTCAGCTGTCCGCTCTCTCGAGTGGCATTCAAACGCCGCTGCTAGTTTCAATCGCTCAAACACAATTAAGGCATTAAAGGACACGAGCCAGAAAGGACAATTAGCGTGCGTGCGGGGTTGTGTGTGTGTGTGTGCGTGCCGGGCTCATTATGCTGACATCGCCACCCTCCTCCACCCTCCACTCCACAGTCTCTCGCCCTTCCCTCCGTTCTTTCTCCCCACTTCACCCGTTTTACCACTTGAGGCTGCTCATTAATTATTTAGCAGCCGCCAACGCGCGACTGCAAAACTGAATAAAAGTCGCGCATACGCAGCGTAGGCCACGCTGAAAATTAAACAACTATCAGGGACAGGAGAACACTGGCCAAAATCGTTTGGTAAAATGCTGACAATAATGCATATAGCATTCCAGGGAGTCTTAGTTGGCAGAAAGCAGGTTTTATCTCGGAATAAGTAGCTACACGTTACTCATACGCAGTGTGGACCCAAGTGGAATTTGATATATATTCAAAATCAAAGTTAATAAATGCTTTAACAACATTTTAAAAATAAATCAATGTACGAAAACCTAGTCATCGATAATACAAATAATTATCTCGCAATATTCAGCTACAGGTTGCTCATACGCAGTGTGGTTCCAAAACAAAACTTTAAATATTTGCCATTATTGTTTGGGATTTCATTTAAAAATATATAGATTTATGAAAACCTAATTTGCAATAATGAAGAGAGGTTTTATTTTGGAATATATAGCTATCCGTTGCTCATACGCAGTGTGGGACCAAGTAGAACTTTGAAGTACTTTAAAATTATGTCAAAGCAAGCTCTTTAAATGTTTTTAAAATATATCATTGTAGGAGAAACTATTTTATATTTTAATATAAATTTTTTATTTATGAATAAGTGACTTAAAATTGCTCATACGCAGTGTGGTACCAAGTAGGACCTCAAGTACTTTAAAGTGATGTTCATGCAAGCTCTTTAAATATTTTTTTAAAATAGATCATTGTAGGAGAACCTAATTTATTCATCAATATACAATTTGTAACTATGAATAAGGGGCTTAAAATTGCTCATACGCAGTGTGGGACCAACCAGAACTTTAACTTATTGAAACTGAACCTAAAATAAGCCCTTTAAAAACCTTATTGGTTAAATAAAAGATTATTTTAACAGAGAACAATCTGATGGTGAACAATGTGGGCCCCAGTATGACTTGAAATAAAACAAGATTATTAAACTAGAAAATAGCTTACTTACTGGGTAGTTAATTGTACAAGAACTTAATTATTTCAATGTTTAAATCAAAGATACAAACTCAAGAACATGACATTCTTTTCAAGTTAATTTTATTTGATTCTTGGTGTCTTACCTGCTGTTGGAAATATTAAGTTACACCTTAATTAAGATAAATTTGGTTAAAATGATAAACATTAATTGACGCGGTGGCTTTCTCGCGGTGTGTTGTCCGTTCGGTTGCTCTGGTTATACACCAACGCACAACGATCTATCATTATAATGAAGCGTCAAATCTAATACGTCCGACTATCCGACCAGCCATGTCACCATGGTGCGGTTGTATATACTCTCCAAGGGAGGGTTTAGAGGATGGAAGTGGGAGGGAGTTGCTGCTCCTGCTCCCATTGCTGCTGCTGCCGCTGATATTGTGTTGTTGCCGCCTCCTGATAACGTTGACAAACTAGATAAAAGCGCGATAAAAATGAAAAAGACAGAGAGAGCGAGAAAAATTGTGCGCAGAGACAAAAAAAAAAGCAGAAATGTTATAAATAAAACAAAAGACGAAGCAGAAAACTCTGCCCTGGCTGGAATTGTATATGAATATTGTATGGGCCGGACCGAGGGAGAGCTGTTTGTAAGCCGCGATAAAAGGAGGAGATTCTATGAATATGAATGAGATGAGAATGCCTGCAGATTGTTTGTTGACGTTGTTGTTAATGAGCGATAAACTTAACCAAATTGCCATTTACTGCGTTTATGCGAGCGGAAAGAAATCGCGATTAACTTTTTGTAATGCCAAATAAAAAGTAAAGCAAAAAGGGTGTTTTAATCCTGCCGGGGATTTGCTTGATTTTTCGGGAATTTTATGCTGAAATTTAAGTAAAAAAGCCTCTTACATGTGTTTTTCCTAAATGAAAACAGGAATGTCCTCTGACACAGTCAAAATTGTAAATAATTTTGTATAGGCAGCCATTCTGTTTGGTCCGAAAATACACACTCCCTGTTTAAACATAAAGCCACGTAAGTTTGTTTATGTTAATGCTTTCGCTCTGCTGTTTGTTTATATCTCCGTTTGTTTGCGGTGACACTGAAACGCGGTTTTAATTAATAATTATCATTTTCTGTCACAAATTCATTTTGTTTGCGGTGGGCTTTATGTAAAATCCACCCTGACACCGCATGTCACCCCGACACCCCGTCTCAGCTCGATTATGCACGACCACAGACAGCGTGGAAAGCTGTCAAAATTCGACAGATCAACCTTGCCGCAATCAAGCGATAGATACAGCGATACAAGTACAGATACATTTACAGATACAGATTCACTGATACTTCTGCTGGGTTGTGGACGAGGAGGAGGTGGAATCGTGTGGGCAAAGAGCGCCCGTGCAAGTGGCGAGCAAACAAATTAACAGCCGAATGCACATAACTTAAGCGATTAAAGCCGTGCATTTGTTTATTTGTTTATTTTTGGCTATCCAACGTGCAGTTAGTCGGCCAATTAGCTGTAATCGGAATCCGCGCCGACGGTGGCAGACGATTTATGGCTCTCCATGGCATGGTAATGAGTCGAAAAGCCAGACTGATACGGAAAGTGCTGCTTTCCAAGTGTCACATTGCCATAATGATAGTGCTGGTGGCTTAATGGAAGCCAAAAATAAACTAGCTGACGTGGGAAAATTATATACATAAAAGTTTTGGGGAACTTATGGAAATTAGTACTTATCTAAAATCCCTTAAAAAGGTGTCTAAAGGTATGCAATATAGTGTTTGAGGTGCACAGTTCAGGGAAAATAATTTTTAAAAAAGTATTTTTATGATTTCCCAGGGGTTTCCCTATACCTAGTGAATATATTTCTGTCCAAGGACCTATTTTCTTTGCAAGGAAATTGCCCAAACTGTTTATTACATGAAAAATATTGTGTAACTCAGGAGAAGGTGATTTTTATTTTGCAAATAAACACAAGAAAGGACACCCTTCTGCTCCCTTTTTTTTATTTGCGGAAAAGCGTCGACCGCAGGTTCATTTTACCCTTCAACGCAGGCCAATCAAACATTGAACTCATCGCCTCATCGCCGGCGTTATAAATAGAACATTTTGAGACAAACAACTGCCACGAGCAGCAGTCGGAAAAGGGTGGAAAAGGTGGAAAAAGAGGATTACGACGGGCGGGAGGGAGCAGACCTGATGAAGAGCTGGCGAGGATGAGGGCTACCTGGCCTCGCGTGCCATTGAAAACAATTGTTTTGTCAATATTTTCACAATTTGCCTATCGGCGGCGGCATTATCAATCGTTGGAAACTGGGGCTTAGGCTTTAGGTCACTAAACTCCAAATGAAAAACTGAACTGAATGACGAAATTTTCGAATTATAAATTGCTCCTCCAAACTTCCCTTCCCCGCCACCCAAAGAAAAGCTGCGAAAACAAAGTGTAACAAAAGTTTTCCAATTGGAGGCGCGCCCAATGCCTTTTTCCTAGAGGGGAGGGGGCATAAGCGGGACGCAGGAGCCCGGGAAAAACTCAACTTGACGTTGATGGAGGTTCCCCGTGAAAACATGGGGCAAGAAACAACCAGAAACAACTCAGAACTTGAATTTACGGCCGAGAGCTGTTGTTTTGGGGTGTCATTGAACTTAATTTTGTTTTTCTTTTGCTTAGCCACACCCCTCGCCCCCTCCCATTCTTTATATTTTTATTTATTTGTGTACTTTATGCTACCGATATGAGCGGGTGTAGAGAAAGGGAGGGAGAGAGGGAGGGAGCCCAGGGGCCGGCAAGTTGTTGACTTGCTCCCGCCGCCACCCACTCCTTGAGAACGCTTTCCCCAAAATGATGAATTTTTATGCGCAGCAAAAAGGAAAAACCGAAAGAACAGGAAAAACATGGTAGCAAAATAAAGGAAAACTCGGCCAAGAAATTTTGTATTGATTGCCAAAGCAATTTCCAAGGCAAATCGAAGCCGCAACGCAACACAAATCATTTATTTCCATTCAAGTTTCCATTCGAGTTTTTCCATTCAAAAATACAAATTAAATTTGAATTTTCTACAAAAAAATGAAGCAGTAGCAGGGAAGCTGATTTGAAGAGTGCAAAGTATAAGTAGCAAAGGTAAATTATATCCCAGTGAGTGACCTGCGGGGCCAGCATCCTCAGTTAATATTTGATGTTCAGCCTTTTGGGTGACTCAGTTGGTTTACATATTTGTTTTTTTTGGGGGGACTCAGGGGTTACCAGGAAGCTCAGTGGAATGTTTTTGAGTAATTTACTAATTTAATAAAATATTAAACTTGACTTAAAGTTGGGTATATTTATTATAATAAGCTCAAGAGAGTTTTTGGAGTTCAAAAGGCCTTAACAAAATATCTAGAAAGACTGCAAAATGTACACAAGAGTAAAAGGAGAGTTAAACAATATTAAGATTCTATCTTTTTTAATAATTTAAATATTAACCATATACTTTAAGCTAGATTTATTTTTTAAAATATGTTTAAAGAAGTTCTAAGAGTTCCAATTGCTAAGAAAATATCAAAGAAGGCTATGTATCTTAAAAGTAAAACAATATTGAGATTCTATCTTTTAAAATCATTTAAATATTAAACCTTTACTTTCACTCAGATTTATTCACTAAAATATCTTTAAGGAAGAGTTCCAATTGCTAACCAAATAAATAAGAAGTAAAACAATCTTAAGATCCCAGGGTCTTGAAAAGCTTAAAGTACTTGAAATCAATTCCAATAAGTACATGTTCTTGCTGTTAGTTTTTATTTCCCTGGCATCCTTAAGGACACGCAGTGAGTGTGCTGCGCGGTGGTGGCTTTTAAATTTTTAATAGCTGCCAAATGCGAGGGAAAACCATTTTGGCATACAAGCAAATATAATTTGCGCTGCCTAAAAGCACTAACAATCAAACACTCGACAGCAGGAGCAGCAGCAGCATCGCAGCAACATCGCAGCAAAAACAATGGAAACAACGGCAATGACAAGCTAAAGCAATTAGTTTAATGTGATTCCCTCCTCGACCGGCCTTCGGTTCGTCTTGGCCCAAAGTGGGAGATGAAGCCTGACAAAGTTTTATGTACCACAAATGAAATTATAGTCGGCTCACACACACACACAACACACACAGCGCCACAGGCTGTCGCTGCAATTTACGCGTCAGGAAAATCTGAGAGAGAGGGAGTGTGAGAGGAAAACTGTCGCTCCTAAAAGCAGGCAACTACGGGGGGATTCTTCTTTGCCTCAAAACTCATCTTATCTTTCGACGACTCTCACCTGTGCTTCACTTTTAAACATTTTCACTGCTGTTTTCCCGCACTTTTCCCCGTTTTTTCTTCACTCCCCTTTTGTTGGCGGCGCTGTCATGCACATTAACCAAATAGCTGGCGCCTTGATTTGATTATCTTGTTGGTGTGTGTGTGTGTGGAAGGGCGAGTGTGCTGGGGAAGATTGCCGTTTGACAAGCAACTTCCGCACTTTTCCCGGAAACGGAAGGAGGCTAGCGAAGGACGTGGTAGCGGGGAGCACGAGCTGAAGCAGGAGGAGGTGGTGGCATTCCAATTCATTCGGAAAAGTTGTCCCTGAACTAAGTGGACACTTAGGTGCAGGTACTTAAAAGCCAGACCTACTCCCAGGAGGCACAAAGGAGGAATACCACCGATTTACTTTGTACTTTTTAAATTAATTTCAAAAAGTTACGGGTCATTTAAGCACATCAAACAGGATATTTATAAAACTTAGCTGCAATGCTTTGGCACTATTTATTTTTCATTTTATTTAAATAGTTTGCAACTGAGGGAGCTTAAAAAACTTATTGCTTCAAGTTGAAAACTAAATAAAAGTGAAATTCTGGTTACAAGTGTTAAAGAAAAATACTTTTAAAAAGTTAGACTTCGATTTAATGTTGGCATTTAATAAAGGTTGATTATATATATTCAAATTAATTATTATTATTATTTATTTATTATTATTTTTATGTTTAACTATTTGCTTTTATAAATTAGTACTTAGATCTCATAAATTCAGTGCTGATAAACTGAAAGTCCGCCATAAACAAGCCAATAACAAGTGCTTCGCGGTGCGCTACATATATCAACATTTAACCTTTGGATGTGAACTGGCAAAGCAAAACATATTTTGACTTGGGCTTTGATTTATGCCGCTTTCCCAGCAGATGGAGCTGTGGAAAACTGAGGGGGGAAGCTGTGGAGTGGGAGTAGGAGTGGGAGTAGGAGTGGGAGTAGGAGTGGGAGTAGGAGTGGGAACAAAGGAGGAACAAGAACAGGAACAGGACCAGGAACTGAAAGCAAAGCGTTTTGTTCTGTTTGTGTCGCATGCATGATTCATGGCCTCTCTCTCGCTCTCGCTCTCTATCTCTGTTTTTTAGAAAGAGCAACGGAGCTGGGAGATGGAGGAAAAGTCACTGGAAATCTGTGCGGTGCCGCTGTGATTTCCGTTGCGTATCCTCGCCACCGGGATACCCAAACACTCACCAATCACCACAGCGCCACCCACCCACTTGGGGGGTACATCTGCAAATTGCCTGCAATAAATTTTTTGCCCGTTTGCCATAAAACACTTAAAACGATTTGCAAGCAAAAAGAAAAGGGAATGAAAAAAACCCGAGACGAGTAGGGAAAGCAAAGGGAAAGCATGGAAATGAGGAAAATCGAGCAGGCATCTCCCGCATTTTTCATTCCACTTACGATAACCATTTTCGATATCGAATCGAATCGACTCGAAATCCATTTGCCACACACACACGCAGCAGAAAGGCACTTGGAACACAAACAGAATGAAAATGCTTAATTACTTCCCCTTTGGCTGGCTGCAAATTTATGATGTACAAACTCAATTTCAAACAGAAAATGGCAGGGAAAAGCGGCAAAATAAATTCACAAATTCAATTCTATTTGCCAGAGCAACAAATACAAACAAATGACTTCCTTTATACGCGAAAAACTTTCGACGCACATGTGTGGAGGAGAAGAGAGGACACTGGGAAAAATCTAGGCAAATATTACCAATGTTTAAGTTGATTTTTGATACAAAATTAATTAAAGGACTTTTTGATGGGGTTTTAAATTTACAGTGTTAACAACTGATAACTGAATGTGATGTTTTATGTACCAGAAGTCACAGATATCAATAAAATATTATGTTATCCCCACAACATGTCAGTTAAATTAAGAAAAAGTGCGGTCAAAAATATGCAGTTGTTCCCACAAGAAGTTAGTTATCCTTAGAAATTTTATCATAATGATAAATAAACTTAGTATCTGAGCAATCAGAGTGATTTCTTTCTTTTTCCAGTGTACATGTGTGTATTTTTGTGTGGCTTTAGTGGCCTGTGGCTGCCTGCGGACTTTGGCCAAAAGTTTTGCTTACGTTTTCATTGGCTGCGCGCTTCTGTGTTTCTATTTCAGTTACTGCTTCTGATTCAGATTCTGTTTCAGTTTTAGTTTCGGTTCGCCTGGCGGGCGGACTTGGCTGAAATTGGTTATGACAGGGCCAGAAGAAATTACGAAAGTATTAGGCCCGCAGTCACGTGTGCCGCTTCCGCTACCATCCTCTGGATAAGCTGTCATCCCAGTTGCTCTAAGTGGATTATGCTGAAATTAGGAGCATAAGAGGGCAACTCGCCTCAGTGCGTTCGAGTGCACAAAACCGCAACGAAAACTTACCAAGGCAGCATTTATTCTGAGATGAAATTGCCAAGTTTTTTGGGAAATATTTATGTATCTCACATCTTCCACTTGAGGCTGTCTCTTCTCGATGCCGGAAGTCTATTTTTAAAGCACTCGATGAGGCCAGGGTCAAGAGGTTTTGCCTGCTGTCAGCTAATTGAAAACCGAAAATGTTTGTGCGCCAAATTAGCGAACCGAAAAACGGTTTTCCTGCATTAATGAAGTGCAGTCTGACGAACACAAAGCCCCGAAAGGGTCCCCAAAACCAAAGCCCAGAAACCGAACAAAAACTATGCCGAGGCACAATGGCCGCAGCGGCGACAGCAGCAGCCCAAAAATAGGCAAACAATGCCAACCAGCCAGCTCTCAATGAGCTGAATGAGTTGCTCCCGATGAATGGGGACTTTGCTGGCTGAATGGAAGCCTGTCACGGGATCTCTGACCCGGACGCGGACCAGGACCAGTGGGGTCCAGTGCCTGACCTTTTCGTAGGAAACAAAGGCCACAGACTGGGGGAATCGCTAATCAAGCTGCTCCTCGCATTCGTGTCCGCATCTGCAGGGGGTCGAAGCCCAATTTGCAGAAGGAAATGTGACATGAAGAGGAAGAAACCCCTTCATGGACTCACTTTAAATTTAACGGAGAGCAGAGATATATAAGATTCTATTATAAAATAAGTCCATGAACATATCACTGGTGGAAGTGCCTTTATAATTTGTATATCAAAACAGTTTTAAATTTATCTAAAAGTTTGTTAATAAAAAGCCCAAGATAAACTAATATTTCCCGCCTAACCTAAACCATTTTAGCTGCCACAGCTAACCAATATTTTTAAAAAAACTTATTCACTGAACAAAGCATTTTGTAAACGCCAAAACTTTTTCCCCGTTTCAGAAAGCCACAAGGAGCAAAGCGAGGCCGGAATTTTAATCAGGCCACAGAATGCAGGCGGAAAGGTTTGGAAGCGAGTGCAAAACAACGGCACACTAATTGTGGCCGGGACCACGTCCAGGACGAGGACCCTGGACCAGGACCATGGCGTCATTTGTATGCAGCCGGGGAAATTCTGCGACAGTAACACAGGCGTCCACGGAAGTGCCGAGCAGCGGCTAAACGGAAGCCAGAATACAACCAGAAAATAACCAGCCAGAGTGCCAACGAGGAACGAGAGGAACCAACGCAGCGGAGGGCAAGGAAAAGAGCGCTCATAAAGTGAAGTCGAATCCACAACGCAGTCAGGATGATGAGCGCCGGAGGAACGTACATTTCCACCGCCAGCGTGGAGGTGCCGCAGGCTCTGCAGGATGGCGACAAGTTCATCCGCTGGGACGATGTGAGTACCATTTAATTTCAAGGATTTTTTACTGGGAAGCAAGTTTAAAGTGCTACGGAGAGAATTAAGTGGGAAATGTCTATAAACTAAAGGGAATATAATCTATAAGATACATATGAATTGGTTTTTATAGAATATCTAGAATGATTGGGAATGTAAGAGCTGCCTTTAGAGCACTCTCTACCTCTTGAAGAATATTTAAGTAGAGCGTAAAGCCAGTTTTAGAGAGAAAGAATCCTATGGCCTTACGCATCTTGTCTTTGCTTAAAAGGAGTCTTGCTGAGATTATAACACCGCAAATATTAATAAAACAAAATACTCCAGTTAATAATTAAATTAAAAATTGATTAACACAATAATTAAAACTGATCTACAGCACCATAAATGTTTGTTAAGTATTATTAGGGACTTCTATTAAACCTAGAAAAAGATAAGGCTTCTAATTTATGGGACATTGTATCAAGTGGCTACTTTTGAGGTTCTTTTCCTTTCTCTTTCCTTTTTTTGTCTTGATAAATTGTAGTTAAATAATTTGTAATGACGCGTTTGGTAAACTAAATAACAAATCATCAAGTCGAGTTTAACAGTCCCAGCATTAAATCAAAGAAAAATCGCTGTGAAATCATTGTTACTGATTAAACTGTAGCATGATATCATAGATGTTGTCATCGATTTCATTTGCCAGAACATTTCGACTTTCTCAGATCTTTAGAGCAGACTATTCAGACAATCAAAGGACACTTTTTGACTACAGAATGTTCGTTTATTTAGTGAGTATATAAAACTGTGAAACTTGACCTATTCCTGGGTATTCTCCTCGATCCAATCCAAGAAAGATGACACCTTGGTGTACACCGAAGGATACATGGTAGTGAGACAGGGAGTGTAGCCCCAGGAGACGATGCCCACCAGCTCAGGCTTTCCGCCAGTGGTTTTTACCAAAGGTCCGCCACTGTCGCCGTTGCAGGCTCCATCGCTGGTTTTGGCCGTGTAGGAGCACACATTGGTTTCCGCCACGGGTGCGTTGGCAGGCAACTCGGCCTTGCACTCGGCATAATCGATGATGTTCAGATCCAGCTTCTGCAGCAGCTCGGGCAGAGAGCCCGAGTTGTCCCGTCCCCAGCCGTAGAGACAGCCTGGACCGGCGGCCTGGTACGTCAGGGAGGGTAGGCTGACCACGCCCACGGGGCTGCTGCCGTCGCGGGCCACCACATTGAGATCGAAGGCTTTGTCCAGCTTGATCAGCCCAATGTCATAGGGGCCCACGCCGCCGCCGTACTTCTCATGGACAATCGTCTGGGCCTTGGTATACGACCTCGTCTGAATGTTCTCCGTGGTCGAGCGGCCATGGAGACCCATTTTGGCTTCAGCCTGCGAGTATTCCAGGCAATGGGCGGCGGTTAGAATACAATTGTCGCTTATGAGGCTTCCTGAACAGAAGTGCGAAGGGGCCTGCAGGGACACGATGTAGGGCGCCTCACCCGGCTGGGCCTCGTAGCCGTTGATAATGCGTCCCTCGGGGAATCCCGGCTTGGCGATCAGGTTGCCGGCCGCCATGCTGGCCAGCACCAGAGTCAGTAGGATCACGAATTGTCTCATGTTGAGTTCTCTGTCGAGTTTGTTGCACTGCTAGACTTAGCCGGGCCTTATATAGGTCTCTCTCTTCGATAGGCAATCGGCCATCGGCCATCGGCCATCGGCCATCGGCCAATCTTGGCCCGAAGCACTCGAAGATCAGTGTTATCGCTATCGTCAATAGATTTACGATCCTGACCCGGCATTTATTTAGCTTTGTCCTGTAGTGGCGCCTTTGACTGATTAATTTCTATTATCGTCCAGCGCCTGCATCCACTTGAATCCACTTTTAGGCCGCGTCCCCTGGAGCCCATGTGTCTGGCTCTTGGCCTGGATTCTAGCCAGACAACTGGCCCAGTTTTTCGAAAAGAGTCTTACAGGTTTATCTCTAGTTAGTCTAGTACTCTCAATGAATATATAAATGTTGGCCATAAAATAGTAATAAATGCTCTAATAGATAGATAATTTGCCATTCGAAAACTACTCGCAGTTAGATTAGATAGCAGATATGTGAATGAACTATACGAGGGCAGGCATTCATTTAAGATTTATATCCCAAAAGTTGTATTCACGGAGGTGAACCCAGCGGTGACACAGATAAACTCATCAAAGTCCTAATGGAAATCTTATCAAGGTTCTTTTGCCGATTGCTCATTTCTTTGTGCTATTCAAGTAAAATTTACAGCTTTGAAATCGTCTATATAATGTAAATTAAATAAAATACTTCATAACTAGAATTGAATAGAAAAAACAAGAAAGGCAAGCCGAAGTTTAAATACCCTTGCAATAAGTATGTATTTTAATTTTGGCATATATAAGGATTGCGGTTCTTTTCGCCTTTCCAAAAATTAAAAAATAATCAAAAAATTTGCCAAAAAATACAAATTTAGTTTTAAATGCAGAAAAGTTCTCTATTAAAAACCAAGAAGAAAAAACCAAACCAGACCGAAATCGGTTGAGTTTAAGCCAAGTTACGATCAAAAAAACACTCAAGAAGTTTGCAATTTTTGAGCCAGAAATGTACCCATTAAAAATAATAATTAAAAATTGTCAAAAATTGGCCAAAAATTAGAAATCGAGTTTTAAATGCAGAAAAGTTCTCCATTAAAAACTAAGAAGAAAAAACCAAACTCCAAAGCTTTGGAGATATCATAAAATCCAAGATAAGGTAGTGCCATTTCTGTATATAAACATTGTGGCCAAAATAATTTTGGTAGCAACATTTGTGCAGTATAAGAGTATAGCTTTTTGAGAGCTTTTCCAATCAGAATCGGTTGGTTCCCTAATCTCGCAGATAAGGAGGCTCCACTCGATCGCTTTGATTGGCCAAGTGGATGACTTTCCAGACCCGCGGCTCCTCTATCAA
>VNJV01003377.1:0-40831 GCA_008042635.1 Drosophila nikananu | reverse complement strand
AACTTTGGATTTAACATATCCCCAAAGAAAATAATCTAGCGGTGTTAAATCGCACGATCTTGGCGGCCAATTGAAAATCTGGATCATTTTCAATTGACTCTAGAGCCCAATTGGCGAATTCCCGACGCAAACGATGGTCATTAGGCTTCAGTTCTTGTGCCAAAACCATCTTATACGGATGCAGGCCAAGATCCAACCGCATAATACGCCAGGTAGTCATCCTAGACAGTCCCAAACTCTGAGCTCGGCGCGTAATTGACACATTTGCGCTTTCTTCAACACTGGCCTGTACAGCGGCAATATTTTCAACTGAACGTTCTGTACGCGTACGATTTGGAGGCTTAGTATCCAATAGAGTAAATTCACTTTCCAACTTTTGGATTATTCGACGAATAGCGAGCACAGATGGAGCCGAATGACGACCATGTAAAGCACGATAGGCTCTTTGAACACCGACAAAACTTCTCGAATTTTGATAAAATAATTGGACAATTTCCAATCGTTGTGGAAGCGTGAAACTATTCATGATTAAATGGCATACCTTACTGATGACAACTGTCAACTGATGTCAAAGATGTCAGTTGAAATGCGCTCGGTAGGGACAATCAAAAACATATCATCCCTATTGGGAAACCCTTTACATTAGCCAAAAACGGCACCGAAAAATGAACCCAAACGTTGCTCTCTTTTTCGTGTTATTTTTGTTGTGGTTTCTTCTTAGTGTTTTTTTTCTGCTCTGTGTTTTTATCTGCAAATTTGTTATTGTTATTCCTCTATTGCTGGCAACTCTCCCTTTGCTTTCGCCCTTGCCATTGCGAAATATTACGAGCCCGATTTAGATAGAGATCGCCGCTATCATCATGGGTGTCATTATGGAAGGTCGAGTATAAAAAATAAGGAACATTTCAGAAAAACATTCTGTTGTTGTTGTTGATTGTTGGCTGTTGGCCTTTCGTTTTTTCGCCAAAGCCAACGCCACAGCCAAATAATGATTTGTGTTTTTATTTTGTTCCCAAGGCTTACGTGGCGTATGAGTAATTTGTTGTCTGTTTATTGAATTTAAATTGCGTTGCTTCCCAATTGTTGTTAATTAGCAACGGCGACGAAAACTTGGTGAAAAATATGAAATATAATGAAGCTGACAGCAGAAAAAGAAAAGAGGGGTGGGTGAGGGAAAATCTGCTAAAAGACACCGACGAGACACGCAAAAAGGAAATCTGCGTCCAAAGTGGAGACTTGTTGTCAGCAAATAACAAAAAGAAAAAAAAAACAAAATGCACAACAACACAAAACAGAAGACAGCAAAAATAAACAACGTGCAACAACAGGCGGCAAACAAAATGTGCAATTTTTTTTGCTGTAGCCTTCACTTCACTTAGCAACATTGTTGCAGCCAACAGACGGGCCCAGGGGGACTGGCGGTGCATGCATGCAGTTGCAGGGGGCTCAATGGAAATGTATGAATTGCATTTGCTTAATGCAAAAAAAGAGAAGCCAACAGCAGACTACAGACTGCAAAAAACGCAACAGTAACAGCAACAAAAAAAAAGAGAAAAAACTGCACAAAAATGCTGCGCCTGCGCCAGCGGCAGAAAGTGAAAGATGATCGCGATTGCAGGCAAAAACCTCAGGACAGATGAAGGGGAGTTTTAAGGTGGGAGGAGCGTGAAGGGGGTGAACAGAGAACAGAGGGGCGAGCGGTAAAACACATACATAGGTGCAAGACAGATCATACAATGGGAGCGTGAGTTGGCAAAATATTTACTGTAGTTTTGGCATACCCTAGCCGCAGGGGTACTTGGGATTTTTATGAGCTCTACACATGACTTAATATTTAATATAATTAATATAAGTCTCCAAATTATAATTGCTTAAATTAAATTAAACAAAGGCTAAATCAGCTCTTCTTAGGATCAATAATGTACATATGTATGTACTCGCAATTATAATGTACATATTACCTATTATTTAAAAAAAGTAGAAAATATTAAATAATTATTTATATTTTTAACAGGGTATCCGCAGTGTAATCAGCAAGGGGCAGCCTTTCTCTCCAGTTCTTTTTTAGTTTAACCATATGATTTAAAATGGGCAGGGAAGAGAGATGGCTAGAGATAAGCATTCGGCGTGCTAATGACTTCGATGATTTGCAATCGTTGTCTTGCTCGAGGGCTGCCAACTCGCTTAAATTTGTTGGGGAACAGACACAGAGACAGAGACAGCCAAAGAAACAGAAACCGAAACGAACACGGAAAGCGGAAAACGGAGGCCGAAGCATCATTAAGTCGTAACTTAAGGGAGGGGTGGATCAAGAGGCGGGCTAAGCAGAATTAAAATAAATAAAAACTTCAAGTTTGAGCGCTTAAGTTGTTTGTTCCTCTCTTTCTATCTATCTCCCTCCCTCTAGTTACCGCCTTTTGAGTATAATTCAACTACAACATTGTTGCAAATGCAAACAGACATAATGAAGGAGTTGGAGCTGGAGGCCGCCGGGGTTTAAGACTTGATGGGCAGACCGAGAGTTTTGTGTCATGCGGCTGCTAATAGATCTGGCAAACACAGTGTGAAAAGGAACCCAACGAGCCCCTAGGAGTTAGCTGGGGCACTCCTGCTCCGCCTGCTGCTGCCATCACTTTGACGAGTTCCTGTTAAACTCATTTCGTACGTCTTTTCGTGCAGTTTAATGATTCCAAAAGTTGGAAGTTCTTGTAAAGAAGATGATTAACAGAGCAAAGAACAGTGCGGCAAACAATGATGACAGAGGGAGGCGGGGGAAGAAGATACCAGCTAAAGACGCACCTTCAACTATCATTTCCAAATTATTATTGATTTTTAAAATTCCAACAAAGTTTTGGTAGATCAGATAAACGTCTGACCAATCCTTACTCTCCAAGCCTTTATATACTTATTTTTCGTTTAAATGCGAAATTTTTTCAGAAGTTTGCAACGCAGTGATCAGCATTGACAGACGAGTAAATCTAGCCATTTCTGGTAGAATACAAAAATTTTAAATTTTTTTCGAAACTTTTAAGGGTTTAAATTGTTAAAATTGTAAAAAAAAAATTTCAAAAAAAATTTATGTAAAAATAAAATAAGATTCAGTATGCAGTTTTATTAGCCCTATAAAACCAAACTCACAACAGTTTTCCGAATTCAAATTAATGTGTTTTTAACTTAGGTATTATATTTTTAAGCTTTAATTTGCCCAAAATGATGGAGGATAAATATTTAAATTTTAATACACCTTTCGGGGTATTATAATATCAGTCAGAAGCACAGAACATAGTGAAGGAGACATTTCCGACCCTATAAATCATATATATTCTTGATCAGCATCAACAGCCGAGTCGATCTAGCCGTTTCTGGGAGAATAAAAAAATTTTAAATTATTTTTCAAGTTTTTAAGGAATTAAATTGTTAAAATTGAACAAAAAAATTCTGAAAAAATTAATTTAAAAATAAGTTGAAATTCAGTATGCAGTTTTATTAGCGTTATAAAAACTAACTCAGAGCAGTTTTCTGAATTCAAATTAATGCATTTTTAGCTTAGTTATACTATTTTTAAGCTTTAATTGTCCAAAATAATGGAGGATAAATATTAAAATTTTAATACCCCTTTTGGGGCTCTATAATTTCAGTCAGAAGCACAGAACATAGGGAATGAGTCATTTCCGACCGTATAAATCATAAATATTCTTGATCAGCATCAACAGCCGAGTCGATCTAGCCATGTCTGGTAGGATAAAAAAATTTTAATTTTTTTTCGAAACTTTTAAGAGGTTAAAGTGGAAAAAAAATGCAATAAAATTAATTTTAAAATAAATTCAAATTAAGTACACAGTTTTATTAGCCCTTTAAAAACTAAATCAGAACAGTTCTCCGAATTGAAATTAGTGTATTTTTAACTTAGTTATAATATTTTTAAGCTTTAATTTGCCCAGAATGATGGAGGATAAATATTTAAATTTTAATACTCTTTTCGGGGTTTTATAATATCAGTCAGACGCACAGAACACAGTGAAGGAGACATTTCCGACAATATAAATCATATATATTCTTGATCAGCATCAACAGCCGAGTCGACTAGCCATGTCTGGTAGGATAACAAAATTTTAATTTTTTTTCGAAACTTTTAAGAGGTTAAATTGTAAAAAGAAATGAACAAAATTAATTTCAAAAGAAATTGAAATTAGGTATGCAGTTTTATTAGCCCTTTAAAAACTAACTTAGATAAGTTTTCCGAGTTCAAATTAATGTATTTTTAGCTTAGTTAAAATAATTTTATTCTTTAATATGTCCAAAATGGTGGAGGGAAATATTTAAATATTTATACAAACTTCGGCTAGCTATGGGTTAGCTTTTTTTGTTCAACATATTTTTATCTGTTCAGAGATGTAGCCATTTAATAATATTTCACAATTTTAATAATATGCAAATCGGCTGCCATAGAAACGATTGTTAAATGTAGTGAGAATGCAAAACTGTGAATGTAAAACTTTAACTGCAAAACTGTAAATAAAGTATGACAGTTAAATAGGTTTTATATAGTTTTCCTTTTCATTAAACTAACTTTGTTTTATTCATAATGATCCTATTGTAAGCTGCAAGGGTATACATTAGGCGTGCTTCATTTTTTGTTGTTAAAAATTACAGTCAAAAAAATTATAACTCATGATTTTGGCAGTAGAACTTTTCCATAAATTTTCCCTATCGGAAAATCCTTTCCAGGAACATTGCTTTATGATAATCTATGAAGGATCCAGTGGCCACCCAAGCAGATGTTTTTTTGGGTGAGAGTTTTTTTGCCGCTGTAACAGTGTACGAGTTTTATACACTCTCCTCGTCGCACACGACGGGGTATCCCCCAAAGCCAAAGCTTTGTTATACCGATCTATCCACGGCTGACGAGCCAAGTAAACAATTCATCTTTTCTCCTCATTTTGGGGGCTGGCGTTGCAATATTTTTTATGCATCTTACAAGAGGGGAAAGAGACAAAGAAAGACAAAGGGGAAGAGGGGCCTGGGGCAGGCGCCCGTGGACGAGCGGTAATCGAGCATACAAGCGCATTAAGCACCAGACAATTATGATGCGGCAACATTGTTGCAGTCAACCGCCAACGCTGTCGCCTCCGTTACCACCATCGTTGTCAGCCACGCCCACCCTCATCTACCCCCCGTGTCCACCTGCCTCCCTTCACCACTACCCTCAACAAAGCAAAAAAATCATCAACGAAATTTGTTTGCAAGAGCCTTACTTCTGTTTTTCTTGGTGTGTGAGTGTTTTTTTCTGCATGCGCAATTTAAATTTAGTCAGCTGGAAAATTTTATGAGGCCGAAGTCATAAAAAGCGGCTAAAACAAGGGGCAGCCAGAGAGGGTGTAGAGGGGTGGCGGCAAATGAGGAAAAGTCTACACTGGGCGGGGACTTCATTAGCGTGACTGTGAACGAGGAGAGATAGAGAGAGATACTAACTACTAGATGATAGTTAGTTATTTGAAGGAGACTGCTGCTTAAATCTGTGGCACTTAAAGGGGATAAGACGGTGGCTTAAACATTGTAGATAATATTTACGACTTGTGTCTGTATTTATGAGTTATTTTAGACAAAGCACATATGAGGGCAAAATTGTTAGATCCTCAGAGAAGAGGCTATTAATTGCTTAAATGCCCAATCCTTGGATTTTCCATATGGAATTACTCTATATTATATTCATAGATTCAACTTAAGAAAAATTATCTTCTAAAATAATAATTATAATTTAATTTATTTAATATTTAAGAATTTCATCACTTACTGATGGTTACCTTTAAATTTTTGTTGAATTCCGAAGTCTGTTTGTGAAATGTCCAACAAATTTGTACGATCTGCCAACAAAATGTTAATTAAAATGTTAGTAGGAATTCTACCAGGGTCACCACCCAGGTCACCAGGCCTTGCATTGCAGGATAATCAAAAACCAATATCAGAGCTGATACACCCTTAAACTCTGGGTTTGCTCCCCCATCTCCGTTTGGCGTTAATGCTGCGTCATCATTTCATATTCATGAGGAAGTCGGAAAATGTCCAGCACCAGAAAAGGCGAATCAGAAAGGAGAACCCTCGCAGTCACGTCCTTGTGTACCTGCAGTGCAAAATTTAAATAAATGCTCTCCTTCCCCCCTCTTGCCCTTTATACTCCAACACAAATCCAGAGTGTACTTCAAAAACAAAATGTAATATTTGGGAATCATACAAAAATAAAAAATTTGAACTTCTTTATGTAATTTTGATCTACAATTCGAGGCTTTAATTTTAAAGGATTAATATCCTGATTTCAGATTTAGGGGTCGCAGCGGCGACTCTCTTTTCAAGGTGTCAACATCATCATTTTTTCCATGATTTCACATTTTTATTTTTTCAGTGTTTACCCACATATTTTTCCTGTTCTTTTCGAAGCATATCCCCGCACTTCCCCCACCTGTCCAGCACTTTCCCTCCCTCCCTTTTCCCTACCTTTCCGTTCTCCCTCCTTGACTGAATGAGCGCGAGTCCATTAGCGGTAGAGTCCAAAACCCAGAGCCCAGAGAGCAACTCGACTGGCCATAATCACCTTGTTGGTCGGCCGGAACACCTTTAATGGCAACGGGAGAGAGACTCCGTGGAGGGGTTGGGGTCGGGGCTTGGAGATGTCGTTACGGCGGATAATCATAGTCAGGACGAACTCTGAAGCACGGTTTTCCCGGGGGCAGCAGGCAACGGAGAACGCAGAACGGTGCCATCAAATAAACGTAATTCAATGCACATAATGACAACACCATTTCCATTTTTGACTTCTCGAGCTTTTCCGACCGCCAACAGCTGGGCTTAGAGGGTCTTTGTTGGTATTTGCATATGGCCAATTGGGCAATGTAAACAGGCGGCGGGGAGGAGACGGAAAAAGCTCATCGAAGGCGAAAGTCAGCAAAAAGATGATTACGAATACCGAAGTGTCAACTGAGGGGTGTGATACTAGGGGAGGATATTAAGGGAAGATATTAGGCGGAATTACTGGGGGCGACTCTAATGGTAATAAATGCTCGGATTGACGGGATAATAATTACAGATCAGGTAAGTGTGCCTTTAAGCAAAAGCATTAACGCCTTAAAAAGTGAAAGATTTTATTTTTTATTTCAAGGAACATGATGTCAGGTCCTCAATTTCGTAAACTATATTACCAAGAAATATCAAAAGAAGCAAATTAGAGACAAACCATTTAAAATACTTTCGATATTTTGTTGTGTCTTTTGTAAAATTGTTTCCCACTTAAAAACTATTTAATAGAATTATATAAATATCCAGCCTCTGAATCTTTACAAATTTCCATATCCCATTAAACCCCGTCTCACGTTGGTGGTGTTGAAGTAAAACTTTATTTCTGGATTGTTTCTGTAGGATTTTATAACGTTACAAATATGGCGAAGAGTCTCTATTGAACTACGCACTAAACATTGATGTATTATAGTCCGATAACGATGTGTGTGGAGAGTGTGTGTATTGTTAATCGACTGTGTGGTGGGGTGTGGTGTGGAGTAAGACTTATGCACTAATTCGAGTTGCTTCACTTGGGAGTTAAGTGGGACTTTATCGTGTGAATGGGGGAAGGGAAAATTTTGCAACTGCAAAATGCAAAAAATGCAGTCGATAACTGTGTTGGCCGCATCCTTGAACCATTTCATTTTCACTCGCAGTCAGGCACTCGCACACACACGCTCCGCACAGTCTGAACACTCACACGACAACTGAAAACGTTGCACATACGACCCGTATGCACGCTAGTTGTTTGGCCTTCTCCTCATGCTCCACATTTGTCTCCTTCCCCTCCTGGCAACCTTTTTTCCCATTTTCCATTTAGCACTCCCTCACTCTTGGTCGATTTTGGATGCAGCCAAGTGTTATGCAACTGCTTAAAGGACTTTATCGTGTGATTTCTTTGGTGATTTGCGTTGTTTGAGTTGTGATTTGTTGTGTGTGTCGTAGTGCAGCGCAGCTTCATTTTCCCTCAGATACCGACTTCGATTCTGGCTCCGACTCCTCCTCCTTAGAGCAGGTAGCATTTCCGCCTCCAGCAGGAGCAGGTGCAGTGCCCATGGCGATAGTAGCGACACAGGCACTTGAGATACTTGTATCCGGCGCAACAGTGATGGGAATGCGAGTGCGAGTGCGAGTGGTAGTGGCTATAGCAGGAGCTGTCGTGCAGACAGTAGGAGTAGCAGCCGCAGTCGCACATGTTGTCGGTTGGATGATGATCCTGCTAGTCCTGATCCTAGTCCTGGGTTGCTTTTATCGATTTAGGTATAGGTGTGTCCGTGATGCCTACCAGCTCCTTGGCTCGCTGCTGCTCAACTGATTTCTGGCCAACGCTTTGACTTTCGACTTGGCTTAGGTTAGGTTCCGGGCCCCCAATCGAAATGTTGCCGTTGCCCGGGACAACCAGCGTTTGATCGATCCTCCTCCGACTGCGGAGACACTACATTTGCGTATTTGGGTGGCCAACATTCGTACCACGAACCGGATCGTATTCCTTCGAATTTCCGTATATGGGTTAGCATTGTTGTTGTTATGGCAATTCACGTGGAAATCATGTCAATTGATTTTGGGTAGGCACTCAATGCTCTGTTCAGGTTCCAAAGTTCCTATTTTGTGTGGTTTATTATTCCACGAGTTAGCGGCGGGTACTAGGAATGTAAATTGATCCAAAGTTTGACTTGGATGAAGGGGTTTTATGTTTACGCTGATATCCTTGAGGAGAACATTGAAGGGTTTTCTCCCACTTTCCCGTAATCGAACAATTAAATTTAAAGGTTTTTTAAGGTAGAACTCCAACTATTGAAACTATATTGCCAAATTAATCTATATTAATATCACTTGTTTACAAATGAAAACGTATGTAAGAATATTCTTTAAAAACATCGAAAAAGTCTACAATTATCTAAATAAATCACGTCTTAACTTATATGTAAACAGAGCAAAGTCTTTACACTACATTTAAATTGATTATTATTCAATACTAAATCAAATACCATTTCCAGGGAATCTGCTTTCCTATAACACCCTCTTCCTACTTACTTTTTGCCTGGCACCGCGCACTCAACTCTCGAGCCGTATGATTAATTCGCAATGTTGTCACTGATTTTATGACAGAAATATTTGGTTATATTTTTGTGCATTAGCTGCCATCGCATTCGGCCCCGAAATAGATTTTGGCCAAATGCAAATTCATGCCTGACCCACATTGGCGGCGGCTGGCATTAGTCACCGTCGTCGCCATCGCCATCGCCATATCGCCATCACCACGATGGGATCTCTGGGTTGCAATCTGCAGCAATCGATGACACATGGTCGGCAAATGGCAAATGCACACAAATCTGACGTCATTGTGGCCACCACATAACGTATACGTCACCTTGTTTATGCGTTCAGGTTGAGATCAGCTGTAGGGGATAACCTGCACCGCATGATGTAATCATCATCGTCAGTCCCAGGGGCGATCATTAGAGTGCTGTGATCATGCTGGGTGTTGTGTGTGTTTACCCTTGCTCAAAAACAGCTGCTAATTGCCAACACCAATTTGGATACGAGTTAAACAATCAGGAAATGCTTTACTCGATCACTTAGCACAGTGATTAGTCTGAGAACGAGAGTAACTGACGGCCAAAAACTCGGTAGTCAGCAGTCAAAATTTTGGTAATAAATCAATGGGGGAAAGGGGCTCAAAGAGTTCAATGGTCTATGGGAAGGGGTAAGGTTTTATCATCAATGAACAAAAATTATTACTAGATATTAAACAAGTAAGAAGGCAAGTAAAATAACTAAGAAACATCCTTGAATTTTATATAATCTCCAAAAAAAATTATGTTTCAAAAGATTACAAAAATTTAAAAGATTTTTTTACAAATGATAAATTAAACTGTGTTGAGTTACATGATCACTTAAAAGAAAACCCCCGGCTAAAGGTCTGTCTCAGATATTTACATGAATTTCATGGGTGATTCCCATACGATCCCAATGAGAAATCCTCCCAGCTATGGTGGTTCCCCAATAGTTTGCACTCTTGCCACATGCGTGTTGCTTATCAGCTATCTCTCTTTTGTTTCATTATTATTTTTCGTGGGCAAAGCAACAGCAGAGGGAGCAGCAGCAGCCGTTTAACCCTTGTTTAGGGTCCAATTAAAGTCGTAAGGATACACGTAACGCGGTTTTAATGTCAGGGACAGCACAGTCTGTTTTTCAAGTGTCCTTGCCGAAAAGTTTTGTCAGCTCGCCAAACCTGGTGAAAAACGAAAGGGTATTGGTTTGGGGCTTGAGCTTGACTTCGGGTTGCAAGTGCACACGGCTTTGCAGCAGTTTTCCTGCAGTGTTCAAAGTTCAAGTGGTTTCAAGTAACACTCGAAGGACAACGGGGCGGACAAATAGCGGACCCTGTGTGGACAACTGGGGGAAACAATCGCAGGTCCTTGAGCGCGACAGGAAGCGCCAACTGTCAGTGTGTGGCAAATAATGGTGTTGCGTGTCGTTTTTGCCACAAAGCGATGATGATAACCGAACGACACACAGCAACGATAGTTGACTCTACCAAAAAATAAAGGAAACAACAACAAAAATCGAGAGAAAGACGCGCAAAAAATGGCGAAAATAGTGCACCAGGCGATGCAAGAAAGTAAACTTCTTCCGGGGGCAAGTTCTGCGCGGTTTTCTCTCCCCTTGCGAAAACGCGAAGCGTCACTGACACTTAAATTAAATTTGTTTCCATTCCAGCGGGCGACACTTTCGGTTCGGTTGCAATTCGGTTTGGGTTCCGGGCTCAAGGCAAAACTTGGGTTCCGTGTTTTGGGGTCCTAGCAGCAGTTTGAGCTTTCGTTTCGCCTTTTGGGGCCAAGGAAAGTACCGAACTAAGACCAAGAAATTCAGTTTGCTACAAAATAAATTAAAAGGAAAGCAAAGCAAATTGTATACTTTAACCTACCAAAACTAAACGGTTCTCTGGGGGAAGGGAAGGCAACGGCATAAAGCCAAACAAAATAAAGAGCAATCGCTTCGAATCCATTAAATATAAGAATATCTAGGGGAAGATCAGCCTTTGACGGAAAGTCTTTAAAACTTCCGACATATATATTAGTTAGAGCACATAGAAAACTATCTGCACATTTTCATTTGGGTAGCTTCAAAACTGAGGGACAGGCGGACAGATGGACAGACGGACATGGCTAGATCGACTGTTGACGCTGATCAATAATTGTATACCAAATATTAAAAAACCAAATTATAGAAAAATAATAAGAAAAACAATTTAAAACTTATATTTTAAAAACTCAATTTTTTCCCTATTAATTTCTGCCGTTGTCCTTTAATCTCTTGCATGTTTTAATCCTTGTATAAACATCATTCTGCCCATCACCTTCGTCCTACTCTGCTCTTCTCCCCCTTTCCACTTTTGTTCCATCTGACAGACACTAAAGTCACCGCAAATGTTGCAACAGCTTATGTTGTTGTTGCTGTACAGGGGTGTGCGGGTGTGCCACTGAAATGCCTCACAACATCGGTGGCAACAACATCAGAGCAGGAGCATTCCACGTCCATGACCATCCGATTCTCCTCCACGGTCATATTGTGCTCGACTGCGGAAGGGAAACGCAACTGAACCGAGTGTGGAATGGTGTTGCTACACTTTACCAAATATTGTAAGTGTTCGTTGTAATTGCAAGCGATTTTCCAAATTTTTAATTCACATTTTGTAGGCTATTAATACACCACAGAAACTTATTACAAAACAGATTAAAAACAAGTCGCTTTTGATGCTGCAACCAAAAACTTATCATCTTAAAAATCATGGTCTATTTAAATTTAATTAGACCAAATGTCCTCCATACATACCGCATTATGGATTTTAATATTATAGTAACATCTATGTATTAAGATATTATAGCACCTGTTATTACAGTATTTTACTGCAGTTTGTTAAGTTATAGCTAAAACTTATATGGGTATGAAGATACAAATATTTTAAATAATTTCAAAATGTAAATAAGTTTCTCATAAACGTTAATCAAATACTATGACAATACTTATGGTTTCTGATTTTAAAGGTAGACATCTGAATTGGGTTTCTTATAAAGTGAATTTTGAAGCATTTTCCTCTTGGACGTATATAAATGGTTCTATTTATACTGTGAATTTTCTTGATGTGTAGCGTACATTCAGGGACGGATTTCCTCTCGTTTCGTTCGCTTCAGAGTTCTGATTCGGTGCAAAATTCTTGTTTTCTCGCATTAATTGTTTTTGGCCGAACCAGAGAAGTTGGCAGTCGAAAGGGGTGAGAGTCAGTGCAGCGTACAATCCGCTGCAGCCAAACAAACACATTTCAATCAAAAGGTCCGACAGACGGACAGGGGGACAGGGACTGAAGGACAGGGACGTCGGGCCTCATATGTGGGTGGCCCCGAAAGGAAGGATTGCGCTGCCCTGCAGAAGGGGTAGCAACCAACATAACTGTTGCTGGACGGGGGCCATTGCCGCAGCTGCCACAAAGTGGCACTTGCCAGGTTTTTGACACAAGTTGGCTAGCCACATGCCAACGGTGGTTGCAAGCTGAAACGCTGCCATTGCAAGAGCAGCTTGATTTCAACAGGAATCGATATGAAGACATCCCAAGAACACGATGCAACTTTGTCCTACTTTTCCTCGAGGAAAAATGGAAGTGACACGTTTCCTAATTTGACAGTTGGGACAAGGCTTAAACTATTTGCAACAATGCAAAAATAGTTTGAGGTAAGCAAAGACCAAGAGGTATGTTGTTAGCTTTAGGGTACATAGACTGAAAATTAAGAGGAAAAAATTCTAAGAATTACTAGCTGTTTGTTATTTTGGCCCCATGTAAATTATGTATATAAAAGGGATGTTTAAGTTTCTACAACAAAAATAATATCATAAAATGTTAATTTAAATCAATTTAAATAAAATAAATTCGCATGGCTTGGATTTTACATTTTCTAACTTTCCCTAAGTACCTATACTTTTCCCCAAGTATTATTTCCCCTTAATTAGTTTTCCATTTTTTGACCGGTAACATTCCTTTAGCAAGAACGCAAAAAAATGCATTAACCCATTCAGTCACGCCATTTTACCTCGAGAAAATATAAAAAGGGAGCGAAAAACAAATAAAATGGTGGAAATTTGTACAACAACGTCATTAGGGTAGCCGAACAGCAAACCGTTTGCCTTCGCTTATTGCTGATCCCATTTCTTCGTCGTCTCTTTATGGTTAATTTATTTTCATGTTTTAATTTTGACCATCCCCATTTACTCCGCCTCGCGATTCATTTTATTATTTAATTTAACCAAAAATGTCCACAACACCTCGAGAATTCCAGCTAACTGCGGGCCATGCCATGCCACATGCGGCATTAACTGCGGAGGATCTCCCTTTCTACCCCCTTTTTTTTTAACCCATTTCCACTTTGCATTCGCCGACTCGGGGTCCGGGCCTGAGCTGCATGTGGCACGCAAGAAGTCATTAAAAAGCACTAAAAACGCAACACTCGTAAAAACAAGCCAGGTCCCGACCCGCTTTCATCCTCCACCTCCTTCTCCTCCTCATGCGAGGCAGTGGATGATACAGCAGGCCATAAACAAGAACAACAATCCAAAGGGGCAAGTGCAGAGAACCGGAGAATAACAAACATTTTTGACAAAAACAAAAAAAAAAGATACAACGAACACGGGAGAAGCACAGAAAGTATAAGAGAGAAAAGACAAGGAATGGAGAAGAAAGTTATTCAGGGCAAAATTTAGGGACGGACGGACCTGGTTAGATCGACTCGGCTGTTGATGCTGATCAAGAATATATTTACTTTATAGGGTCGGAAATGTCTCTTTCACTGCGTTGCAAACTTCTGACTAAAATTATAATACCCTGCAAAGGTATCAAAACAATATACGCATATATGTATTGATTTAAATGATCGATTATCAACTTCAGCTTAAACTGCCATTTTTTTCAGTGCAGAGCATTTCAATGTTTCTGCGCCTCCCGCTCTTTATTTTTCACTTCGATTGCACAGTGCAAAAGCATTCTCCAGACTGGAAATCAGACTTGGGCTCGTCTCAACCGACGACGGCAACTGCATTCCTTCATATTTCGCAACGCCAAAGAATTCAATGACTTATCACATCACATGTGGGCCAGGGGTTTGGAGTTTTCAAGTTTTCCTGGAACTGCCAAGAGGAAATTGCCTGCCTGGTATTTGGGTTGTGAGTGCGCGTGCGTAAACTCTGCAAAATGCAAGCTGACATTGAATGGAATCGGGGAGTGGATCTTGGTGACCGTCACTGGCCAAATTTGGACATATCCAAGGCTGTTCCAGGAATGAGGAAACGTGGGAATATATGGGAAATGGTTGAGCAATTAGCGATCAGTATCTGTATCTGTGGGTGGCCTCCAGAAGATCAGCGGGGAAAACAACACGGAGATCAGATTACAGAACTTGCCGCCATATCGGGTTGCCAGAAGAATAAAATTGTTTAATGGTCTTAAGCCCATTATTTAACCCCATTTGTGGATATTACACCGAACTCATTGATTGAGATGACTAACTGTACATACACTGCCTTTCTTGTACGTTAATCACACATATATATATATATATTTACAAGAAAATTATAGGTTTCTACAAATAACTTCTGACATTTACGCCTTGATCTTGTCCAATTTATTTTATTCACCTCATAAACTCTATCTGATCTTGTATTTTCTTAACCTTTAGACAGTTTATGTTTCCATTAGACTTCCTTTTAATCATCGTCTAAGTCCATAAACAACGCTAATCATCTTTGACCTTTGGATACGTCAATGTTATCACTGCTCACAAGTCATAAACAGCGATGTTGCACACTTCGCACATTGATCTCTCTCGCAACTAATAGGAAAATCTCTGGTTCTTTTCCAGAAACTCCGCTGCACCAGGGTTGGGCCTCCGATTTTTCCACTGCCTGTTTTATGCAAAGCAGGGCTGGGCATAATGGGCATACGCATAACTCACAGTTGAGCTGATAATCAGCGGAAGACGACGCTCCTCCTAGCTCCTCACACTTCCCCAAGTCTCGTGAATCGGCTGTTCTCCCTCTCTGCTCCCCTATCACCGCAGTGACCTCTCGGGGAACCCGTCACTTGTTGAATTGTTTACAAACTTGTTGTAAATCGGGGAACGGAAACTTTTGTAAACTTTTCCACAGAACGCAGAAGCGCAGCTACAGAGCCAGGGGAAAACTACCGAAAAAAATGACATTAGCCATATCAATTGAATAAAAAATAAAAGAAAGAATACGAAGAAGAAACGGCATTTGCTCGCAATGTGCCAAGTGGTTTTCAGTAAATTTCCATTAGAGCCCCAGTTCAACAGACACTCGGATTACTTACTTATTTGCTCTGCTCATTAGTGGGCCCGCTTATGCCAGTTTGTATATTTCGAAGGCGACTTCAAAACGAGCATTTAAACAAATTGAAATGTATTTGGAAACAATAGCAATAGCATTGACGTCAGAACGGCATCAGACATCGATTATATGTAAGTGACCGGCCGTCTACATCTGGATGCAGCCATTGACATTTAGTCGAGACAAGAAACAAACAAATCATAACGAAACAACCCGATTGAGGAAGGATTTGGTGCCGGTTTGCAAACAGAAGGGGCGAAGAAGGAAATACTCTTTTTGGGAGATATTTTGAGTATACTGAAATATATACATTTGTATAAGAAAGGAGAACTTGAAGCCACGACATTCGCTTAAGAGGCTTTAGTAAGAGACACGGTACCACTTTCATAGCTACTACTCAGAACGAACCAAAGAGCACTCAAAAGCATACTTCAAATACTTAAAAACTAATTTTTATATTAGTTGCGTGTGAGCGAAATGGATTTTTAAAGATTTATTTTAATAAAAACTATTATTAAAGGACTATTTAAGTATATTATTAAAGGAATATTTAAGTATGTAAGTAATCCAAACTACAATTTAAATCCAATCTAAAGAGTATCTGGATACCAAAATAAACCAATTTCCATTTAAAAAGCAACTGCTGTGCGTGAAATTAGTTTATTTAGCCTACCTTCATTTCATTTCTTTTTTCAATGCGCTTTTTGTGCGAATCGCCAATTCATTCACCTTTTAATCAAGCAAACCAGTTGCGGCTGTTGTTGTTTACTCTTCACTTTTTTTCTGGGCCTGTTGATGTTTTGTTTTTTGGTCATTGCCAAAAACTGAATTTCCCCGCTTTGTATGCGCTGCAAAAATTCGCAAAGAGGAGGCGGATGCGTGGGGCAAGCAGTGATAAAACGACGTGAGATAAATACATAAAAATATTTAACCAAGAGTTCGAGCACTGCGCGAGGATGACTAATCAGAAAAATAACAATACACAAATAATAATAATACGTAAAAATTCAGGGAGAGAAGGAAGTGGAAAGCTGCGCTGGCGCAAAAGTCAAAAACATTGAAGTCAAATAATATATATATTTTTTGGGGAGCACTCAAAGCAGCCGCTTATTTGTTTTTGTTTACCGAAAGCATTTCATGAATGAACGAAGTCATATCTTTGTATTTTTTTTCGTGTTCGCCTTTCGATTCGTTTTCAATTCGGTTCGAGTCGATCCAATTCGATTCGACTGCGATTGCCCGGGGCGGGCAGGTAACACTCGTCGCTGCTCGGATACTTGATAATGTAAAAGCGCCAAGTGCTCGTTCGTTCCCTCCGATTTTGTAGAGTCTCTCTTCGAGTACGTGTCTTGAATGAAAAGCCCCGCACGCGTGTTTGCCTCGTCTGTTTTTTTTTTCCAAATTATCTCCAACTTAAAATCTACAGAAACCACCGAAACACAAACAAACTTCATGAATGAGCTGGGACCGTAGCCGGGCTTGGGCCAAGGCGAAAAAATGTCAATACCATAAAATAAAATACATTTTTTCTTTTCGTTTTCAAGAGAGCTTGAAAAGTTTCTCGTCCGCTAGTGGGTTTTGTTTTCGAATTGTATCAGTATCTGCAACTAAATTCAATGCTGAGAAAGTTTCATTCAAACAGGACTCGGTTTTTGTCTTGGTTTTTCGGTAATGTTTATTACTTAAAATATGTATTCAAATAGTCTAGTCAAAAGCAAGTTAATGACAATGTTTCCTTGATGTCTAGCAGGTGGAAGGTTTGTTTACGCTTTCGTACTCAAATATCAAAGGGCTTACACTGGATCTCAGACAACTCTTACGGATTTCGATACCTTTTGTCCCGATTCCGATCTAGAGTGCAGGCAGGAGCAGCCATCAAATCAAATGGAAACCGTGTCAGACTCAAGCGCTCGTGGCTCGTCCGCCGCTCGTCTAATTTCATTCAAAGTGGCATATTTAATTTCACATTTAGACGTCTTCATACCACCTCTCGAGGCATCTCGCAGCTCGCCTGTCTGTGTGGGGTCTGTCTTCTGATGCTCTGGTCCACTCATACTCGACTTACTCCGGTGTGTTACCTCCAAGGAGGTATGTAGTACGAACCCCGCGAGATACCAACCGTAGTGTACGAGCTGTTAGGCAAATTTCCGGTTTCTTGGTTTCTGGTTTCATTGTAAAAAGCCAGCGACGAAGACAAAAACATTTTCGTACGTTTCGGTATTTTTGGTTCACACGTGCGCGGGTAATAAACTTCAAATGACCGAAACTGAATGGCGAGGTGGAGAGGTAGGAAATGGAGCTCTAGCTCTGACTCTCTAGCTCTGCTCTGGCATTAAAGTGGGCCTGGCCGAAGGCAAGTCAAGTGTTGAAGCCAAAACACTTTGCGACTTAACAAAAGCAACAGCAAAAAGCCCAACAAAACGTTTAAGAGTCGCTTTCATACCTCTCCTCCCTCCCCCTCTTCCTTGGCTATTCACTATTTTTATCGCCCGCCTTGCCTTATTAATGTATCTTCTGTGTTTATCATTGTCGAATTTTAATTAAGCCGAACTCCGTACACGTGTACGTTTAATGCGTTTATTGTCCAACAGGTTCAATGGCCTATTTTTCCTTCTCATTCCTCGGATTCCCTGCTTATTTAATTGGCCACCGTTTTTCTTTAGTAATTAGAAAAGGGAAACTGGCAAAAGGCCGAGATACGGGCCACTTATATTGGCTGTTTGCAATTCCTCAGCAGATTTTTATCATTGAGTTGAGAACCAACATGGAATCTATTGAATAAATTCATAAGTTTTATTGGTTTACCCTTTTCGGCATTGATTGATTGAAATTAGTTTCAGGTTTATTCTGTGTATATATTTTTGCCTGGTGTAAAGCCTTGCTTAGTCATGGCAATCCTCCTTTCCACCTTAATGTACTTGTTTTAACCCCCTTTCAAAACCTCCCTAATTCTTTCTTACACAAGGAAACTTCCTAAAATGTTGATGACTTTGCTTAAAAATAATCCTTATGCTTCTTGAAGTTTATGACGGGAGATCCTATAAATAGCACGACGGCTCCCGCAAAATTAGCTCTTCGGACAGTAAATGTTTATTAAAATTTCCCCCAGAATATTACGTATACGCAATGTGTTTCCATTCGAAAAGGAAATGCGCACAGCCTCTTCGGCGCACCTATTTGAAATATTTATTGAATTTCATGGCATTTTGGACGTATATTTTAGACTTAAGACCCCAATTCTCCAACCCTTAGAGAAACCATAAAAATTAATTTATTAATAACCCTTTTGCGGCTCAGGGGTTGAGTTTTGGGCTGACACGTCATTAAAGCAGCCTGTGTGTAGCGCACACACTCTACACTCAGAACACTGAACACTAAACACATCACATCCACACATTAGTGTCAATGCTAATGTTAATGCCAACGCTCTTATCCTGTCCAAAGATAAAAGCTGGGGTCGGACGAGACAGTGGTGCTAATAGGGCCAAAATAGTGCAGAAAAATGGGGGAGAAGTGCACTGTTGAAGATAAAGATAGCAACAAAATGAGATAGGAAAAATCCAGAGAGCAGCTCTCTTGTACTGTCAATTGTATAGAACTGTCAATTGTATGTGTGTTTTTCGTGCGTGTGGAAGAACAATACTATGCTACCAATATTGGTAGCATTGGCTATATAGCCAGTTTATATCTTTCCCCTTTCCTTCAGTTTAAATACCACTGTGCGTACACTCATTCCCTGGGCCCATGGCGCTTTCCATGTGATTAGACGTTTGTTTGACTTTCGTTTTTGCTAATAGACTTCACAAATGTTATGGCATCAGGAAGTTGTGTTCCCACACTCTTTCTCTGCTCGGAACAGATGTTTTTTCTGTTGTTGTTGTTATGTTTAGTGTTATGGCCATCGAGGGGAAGGTGTAGCATCTAATGGCAATGGGTCCGATGTCCTGGCCGCCAGTTTTGGGATCCATTTAAAGTGAAGATATCCTGTTTCCGTGTCCTTTTGTTTTTGTTTCGTAGCCCCACTCTCTTCAAATATACTTCCCCGGGCTAATTTCCGGCAGCAACGGGTTGGAGAGTGTGCCCCCTGAATTTAATTGGTCCGAGGAATAACTTCGTTGTGGGAGAAATCTCCTCATGGCGCTAGCTACCTCCGGTTGGGGTGGGTTTTTCCCAACCCTGCCCTACCTTCCAAATATTGGAGGGTAGTAAAATTTTATGCACAAGTTGTTGTTGTTACTGCCACTGCCACTGTTGGAGGCGCATTAAATTTGATGGTCTACTAAAATTTCTATCAAAGTGTATGCATGAAATTTTTCTCTTGACATTTGCGTGGGGGTTGCTTTTGCCTGGCTGTGGGGATTGGCGTATTAAAACTTTATATGCATTATAAAATTGGATTTTATGTCACTCCTGAAGTTGCCATTAGCCTTTGAAACAAACAACAAAAAAAAAAGAAGAGAAACATAAAAAATATTTTTGATAGTCAATTGCGTGTGGGGTTTGGGGGGAGGCAGTTTCTCATTCGAGTGTTTTTGTGTCTCAGAGCCTCAGCTTCATTTTAACCATTGCAGCCTAAAAAGAAGTTGTCCATAAAGTTCCCCAAATATTTCCGAAATGCCGTGTAATCGTCGAAGCAAGGCTCCACGCAAAACCAAAATTGAATGAATATTTTGCCCTTAAGAGTGTACTAACCCCCGACGAAAAACGGACATGAAGGCATGACAGTTTCCCTCGTCGGTTTCGATTCGAGTGCGAGTTTGATTTCAGTTTTTGCCTTTTTCGAGTGTGTTCTTAAAAGAATTTCGTGTTTTATCCGTTATAAATTTTTTATATTTATGGCATCTGCCCCATTGGGTTTTTATTCCCAAAGCAGCAACGGAGACAGAATATTTGTCAAATTAAGTGGAAAATCTGAGTGAAATTGTCATGGATTGATCTCTCACTGTTGTTCTGATAAAATGAATGCTTTGTGAGACTAAGTGGGTTGGAGTTCAAATTTTTATTCGGGTTTCTTTTCTTTTTTTAAGCAAACAATCTTTGCAAAAATAACAAGTAACAAATGACAGCTGCCACAGCCAGCACTATTACTGTAACTATTATAACTTTAAAGTTTGTGACCCAATTTAACAAAGAAAAGAAGAAAATGCTTATATCAATGACTTTTACAGAAATTTAAGGCTACTAATTTGCATACTCAAATCTTCTATTCAAAAATCATTCCTAAAGTCACACCAGCCATTTTATTGCCTCTGCAATTCTACAAATATTCGAAACTATGTAGTCTTTGTGAACAGTTGGGGTCAGATGGTTAAGATTTTAATGACATTTTAATCTGCACATTTCCCGTTCAACTAAATTCTAATCTGAATCTTTATGCTTTTCCGGGGGCACCATCACACAACTCACACACAAAACGAGTCAATTAAGGCGGCAGGAAATGTCCTCAACTCAATTCGTGGGCCATAAAACGACGGGGAATCACTCCCGTCGACTATATCTTAACCGATCTCTCCGAGAACTGTCAAGCACCTGCTCTTCGCTGGGGAATCTCCGCTGAGCGTGGTCGCGTCGTAAATGTCATAAGGAGAACATTCCGCTAAATTGGCACAAAATGTTGCACAAAAAATCAACACAATAAAAATTGTTGGCTGTAAAACAGAGAGTTTGACCAAAGCAGCGGCCTCCTATCAGTGAGCTGCATCAGCACCGAATTCGTTTTATTTTGTAATTTTAAATGTTTTTACGAGGCCATAAAATTAGCAGCAGTCGAGGCACAAAGGACAAGTACGGCATCGGAGGATGAATATGAGCTTCGGCCCATAACTCATGCGACAGTTAGATGCGAACACTCAGATAGGCCGGGGCCATCTCTGTACGATTCCAGAGGAGGGAGAGGACGACGAGGACGAGGACGCGGCCGGGGATGAAGATGAGGATGAGGATGAGTATGAGGACATGAGCCTGTAGCTGACTGAATAAGGCACTTAAGCAGACTGCAGCAGCGCTTGCAATTGCAGCCTGCCGGCATTCCTTTGACTTATGAGGTCGCTCGTGGTGGTGGGATCGTGAAGCGATGAGAAAAGTATCGGAAACTCTAGACACTTATGTATATAACATAATTATGCTCACATTAGGCATAGTTCATATGAAATGTATTTAAAATGAAATTCTCCAATAGCTATGAAAAATCCCTATTCATAGATGCGAGAAACCAAGACAAAGTCCTTGACTGCCACAGAGTATAACCATTCATAAATCATTATTAAAATTTAAAAAAATTTTAAATTATATTTAAATTATTTTCCAGAGATTAGTTGATAAAATGTTCCATCGATTTTGTTCATCTCTGCTTTAGTTTGGTGCCATTTTGCTGCATTGCATTGATTGAGTGTTGAGAGGACGACGAGATGCGGCACTGTGATCTCTCTATTATGTTTGGCCAGACCAACAAGGCCATAAAATTTGATTGCCTTGTTGGCCAAAAAATAAGCCACCATTAGCTGGGGTAGGAGTGTACCAGGAAGGAGGCGCTGGCTAAAAAAGAGTGGGACGAATGGCAGAAAGACCAAGTCTCATCCTACTCAGTTTGGTTTGCAGGTGCATCGCCAACCAACGAGTACTTTTTATATTTTTGTTGTTTTATTTATGGAAACTGTGGCGGCCCCGGAGGCACAGCGTCGCCATAATAAACCAATAAAACGTTGCCGCCGCCGCAGCCACTTGCAGTTCCAATCAAGTGACTTTTATTAGGGGCACGGCGGACGGAGAACGGCAAATATGGGATATAAATTGCTATAGCCATATAGCCGTGGCTTGTAACCAAAACAAAGTGAATTGCCGCCGCGGGGGGAGAGCCTAAGAATAACCAAACTTTACGGCGAGTTCAAATCGAATTAATTCGAAGTAGGGTTACCCTAAGGACTCGGTTGGAGATGAAGAACTTTACCGATATGTACACAGGAAGTGTGATCAAAATATAAGGTAGTTATGCAAATAAATAAATAAGATACAAAAATCTGGATAAAGCCTCAGCGAGGAAAGCTTCAGAGTAATAAAGCAAAACCTACAATAAGTAAAACGCTTTCTGGATTACAAAATTATAAATAAAATATAAGCATAGAAAAAATAACAAATTAATTATTACAAAGAACAAAACATACACATACCCATAAATAATAATCTCGAATTTTGGTTATTTAACGTTAAAAATGGTGTTCCATGTCGGAATTCCTCGCGGGCTCCTAATTTGATTCTTGGTGATCGACACTGTAAAGAAATAATGGCGAACTCTCTAGTAATTATAATTTCAACAGATAACTTTAAAATGGTAACTCCGATTTTCCCCGTCAGATTGTATGTTTATCTTCTGATCTCGCGCAGCCAATAAGTTAGGGTATCACCTGTGGCGATACAGCCACAATAAAGCAACAGCAACAACATCAGCAGCAATAGCAATAACAGCAAGACAGAGCAACCTGTAATGAGACGCTTTCTTCACTCGGGGGTTCCCCTTTGCGTTAGCTGCTGCATGGTAAATAGATTTCGATTGCATGCCTCGTCGTGTCTGAGTCTCGTAAAACCGAAGGAGAAGGAGGAAGGAGGGTGCCACTAGCACTGCCACCAGGAGAGGGATACACAATGGGGCAGAGCAGCTCCGATTGTCTGCAATGGACGCGGCGCGATTGCTTTAGTCATGGTCTGCGGGACACGTGCGATAATTATGGTAATATTTGCATTTGCGTGTGGCTCCGTTAAACAGTTGAGTGAGTTGCTGGGCGCCAAGAGACGCGACGCGACTCGATCGGATCGGAGTTGGCTCCGTTCTGCCGGATTTTGGGGCTTCTTCCCGGTTCCCAAACATGATCTGGCATAATGGCATTTTAAACAACAACTCCGCCCCAGGCGCCGCATGCGTTGTATAGCAAATTATTTTATTATAAAATTGGTAGGAAATTAGGTGTGCTTTTTACATTTATTATTAATTGGTTTCATGATTACTGACATTTTTGTAGATAACGTACAAGTGATAAAGCCGAACAAATTAGTTTATAAATATTATTTTTGTGAAACCAATTATGCAACAGCTAGTGACTAATGCGTATAGATCGCTGAGAATAAAAGTACATTTTACTCCGTTTTACATATTTGGTAAAGGGACGAACATCAAACTTGTCACAATTAGTAATCATAAAAAAGATATTAAATTAAACTGTTTAATTGAGTGTATTGTGAGGCTGACGTCATTGGGGATCGGGTCAGAGGCCATTTAGGGTCCGAAAGCAAAAATATTTCAATGTTGTGGCATTGTAAACGCTAATTACGAGAGTGCACCCAAAAAACAGTAGAAATTAACTTTACGATAGACCATTAAAAATCTGTTGTGCCAGATCATAAAAAGCAAAGTATTAGACATTAAAAATTGCGTAACTTGAGAGCTCAAGTTGACTCAAGGAGAAATTCAGTTGTCAAAATTAGACAAAACTGGTTGAGAAAGCGTTCGTTTTCATGAAAACTAGAGCAAAGTTTTCTTTCTAGTTGAGAGTATATGTTTACAATTGATTAAATAATGCAGCGTTATAATGACATTTTTGCATAATAAGGAATAGGTTAGGTTAACCCAATAAATAATAAATAGCTAATAACAGTATAATAATAACATCAAATCCTAGTACCTTAAATATGTACAATGCCTATATGTATTCTCACACCTATGGTACTTTCACTTTAAGCTCATTAACTAAAAAATTCTCAAATTCATACATTCAGTGGCAAAAAATCCCCCAAAACCAGGAACACTCAGATACCAAAACAGATTGCAAACTAAACCGAATCTTGGCTTGACGCCATTTAAACGCCACCAAAAACAGAGAAAACGAGAATCAAATCGAACCAGAAATCGCCAATTTCTGTTACCTGTCTCAGGTCATTGAATGCAGCTCTCCCCTTTTCTTCCTTTCTCTCCTTATCTACCTCAGATTTTTTCTGCTCACTTCGATTACAAACTGTTGAATGAATTCCGAACTGGCTGTGGCCTGTGAAAGTCGCTCGCTCGGACCCGAAAATTGGATTCTGCTTTGTGTTGCCGCCGCGTCGGAATTCCAAGAAGGACATCGGACATCGTCCCTCTCTCCTCTGTCACTTTTTATTGTTGTTGCTGTGTTCTGTGTTGTTCTCATTTAAGGCATTTTATGGCATTTTTTTAGTCGCCGCTTCATTATGATTTTTATGGCCACTTTAGCATGGTTGGAGGAGGCTCTTCCAAAAGGAGTCTGAGTCTGTCTGTGTCTGGGTTTTCCAGGTGGGGGAGAAGACCCTTGAAGCGGTTGTGGAACCAAAAAAACCGTTCCTAAAGCTCGTTATAATTTTAGTGTTCCTTTTGGAACAGGCCTTTTGACCTTTTGGCATTTCTTGGCTGAATCTTTGCTTTAAATATCCTTGGAACTGTTCCCCTGCAGAGGCTCCTCTCAATTCTTTTCGATTTCAATCTTGTTCTTGTGTTCTCGGTTCTAAATGAAGTTGCTTCACTTAATTGCCTTCATCAATTCGGGATCGTTTTTGGGCTTAATGGATGGAGAGTTAAAATAAACTAAGAAATTATCATTCAATGGAAAGGAATCCAAGGGAACTGCTACCTACCTACATTTGGTATATTATATAACATTAGATTAAATAAAATACTATTAAAACTATAAACTACCTAAATATAAATAATCAAGCCCTAAGTATATGTACAACCGAAAATGTATATTTAATCTATTTTTTCAAGCAGAGCCTAAGTCAGAAACAAAACTCCCGAAATTCCTTTCCAGCGTTATTGGGCTTCCCATTTAGGCGTCCAAATTCTTGTGTAGTTCAATGAGCTCCTGCAATTCCCCCGAAAGCCAGCGAATTCCTAAGAAAAGTATAAGAAAATATCCCCTTTACCCTGTTTCTGAGACGCACACACACACAGGAAAGGTATTAAAAACACATAAATGTCACTTTCGAATAGCTTTTTGTTTTATGGAGCATCCTTTGGCGGACCAAAACAAAGCGCCGAAAAAAACAAACAAACAAAAGTCTGAGCACCAAATTTGACGCAAGCGCAGCGAACAGATACATGCATAGATGCCAGATACAACCACAGATACCGCTGAGACACTGATACAGATACAGAGATACTTCAATGCCAGACGCGCTGGCCGCTGAACTTGACAATGAACTCCCGGTTGACCAAATTCGAGGGCAAACAAGACTGAGGTGATTTACCTTTTGTGAGGCTGCTGCTCCTTAAGGAGCCTTGCCTGACTACCTAACAATAGACGCCGATAGGCATTCGGATTCGTTCTGAGACCCGCAAACACTTCTGGCGAAACCCATTCAGACGCACTTCGCACATTAACGCCCTGCTGGAACCAAGACCAAGACAGAGGCCGTGTTTGAGCCCGGATTCGTTTCGTGTCCTTTATTTAATATGGCTTGGCTCTTTCGGTGTGGGAAACTCCTGCTCGCCAGAGACACATAACTGCAGTCGTCGTCGTCGGGATTCTAAGAACTGACCACTGAACTGGCGTCGGTCATTTCAAAAGCGTGCCGTAATCTCTTTCCAAACTGAAAAGCGAAAACAAGAAACCTGAAGTAGAATTAATGCACCTCCATCCATCGTTGTCCTTGTCGTCGTTCTTAATCAATATCAGAGGCAGAGGTTGAGGCATTTTTGTCAATGAATCGATTATAATTCTGGGAAAAATTAGAAGCCTAAGGGAGGCTGATTATGTCTTTGAAGTGCACGATAAAAAGGGGATTCTTAATGAAGGGACCGTTTTTCTTGTATACTTATAAATTGATTTGCTTTCCAATTCTTCTGACTTTTACCTTATACATTTCATACTTTAAATATACGTATACATACTTTAAAATATAAAAGTTGAGCACCTCGTCAACTTTTAAATTAAAATTCTTTAAAGTAGCGAAAATGAAGTTCAAGCAACGACTAATATAACAACATGATAAGTTACGCCACAATATTTTTTGGCACTTAAGTTTATTTTTCCTTTACACTTCACCGCAAAGATTAATATGATATTTCCCTTAGAGTTAGTGCTCACTTGATAGATACCGTAAAGATATGTGCGCTCTGTGTGCCATGAATTACGTCTCCCGACGACTTGGTTTCGGTTAACTGAACTCTGAAGTAGGTCTAAGACCAAGTCCTACCCGCACACATTGTCCACCCATTCAGAACGGCTCGTTAAGCGATAATATCTCGTCGCATTGTCATAATTCTTGGCTGGCCAAGAGACGAGCGCGCACAAAAACCCATTAAAATCCCAATGCCACTCAGCCCAGACTCCGGGCTCCAGTAGCCGCCCTCTCCTTGACCCGGCTTAGCTTTCTTCTAATCATCTGGCAATGACAATGACCCCAGTTTGTTTACTGACCAGGCTACTGCTGGTGCTGCTGTTGATATATTGGAGCGTTTTGCGCTTATCGAAAGCCATCATCTAATTTTCATTAACTTGTTTTTCGCATACAATAAATCTTTCTTTCGTCCGTTCGTTTCGAGGGTCCTCGAACTCTCGACCCCTGCTCTAAGTGCCCCTTACTCAAAGGAAATCCGCTGGTGCATTGCCCTTTGGGTTTAGTTTTTAAAACAATTATAAAAACACGACCAAAATGTCAATAAATCTTTAATTAAGTTTAAGATACACGGAATGTTTCACCAAGCTAAGAGCTTTTTATAATTCTTCAAATCAAAAGAGATGACGCCGAAGGAGACCTATCAGAACCTCTCATTGAAATCATAAAGGGGACACTCTTCAAATAATGCTGCTGCAACGAGAAAATAACTGAGAAGGAGGAGCATCACTTGGCCACCATTCGGACGCAGCATTATTAGCCAAGTTTACAGACACATTTGTCAATTTTATGGTGCCAACAGGACGATGTATGACTTTCGAGCTTTTCGGGGCGAAACGCTGCCGCATTGCAATTATTATGAATCATTTTCCGGACATCTTCAGTGGTGGATGCTATATGTATATACATGGAGTCGGAAAATAAGGGGGATGAATATGGAAGCGAGAATGGTAAGGGAAATGGAGGGAGGAGATCCTGCCTGTGAGTGCCGAGCGCGATCTCAGTTAATTAATGTCAACGCAACTTTTTTAATTCATTCCGACCAAACTTTGAATAAAAATTAAAATAATTACACCAAGTATTTACTAAATTAATTTTATTGTGATAATATTGCAAACCAAAAAGAAATTAAAATAATTTAAAGAAGAATTTACTGAGATAAATCATAAACATATTAAAGACCAGTTGAGAAGCTGTAGAAGTAGGAAAATATTTATGTAGAAAATGGAAAAAAATTATTTATAGCCTGAAATCTGAAATCAGGACAAGAGTATTTCCAGTTTTTCTCACTCTCAAGTGTTGAATGTTTTTTTCTTTCGGTTTTTGTTTCTGTGCTTGCTGGCCGGGCGATGTTGATCGATGACGGCATCGGCTTGACCTCCCTCTCCGCGAGTGTGTCTGATTTTATTGGAAAAGTTTTCTGAGCAAGGAGGCGAGCTTGGGTCCTCCTTTCTCCTCCTCGGTTATCTTTCGCAGTGTGCAAATCATATTTTATGGGCATCATTATTACCTAATTTTTATGCTATGCCAAAACGAAAACTGCTGCTAGAACTTGGTCCAGGACCTTGTTGCACATTCCCTCCACCCAGCCCAAAGGGAATTTCCTCTGGCTGTCTCGGAACTGATAAAACTTTTCTCGCTCTCTCCTCCAGTTGTTCCCTAATGTTTTTTCTTTTTTAATTTTAGTTTTGCATTTAAGAGAGCACGGAAGACAAAATGCGATTGCTAATTTTTCATGTCGGATAATGAATGATATATTGGCTGCAACAATCTGGGTCGGTGTGGAGAGGGGAGAGGAGGAGAGTTTAAGGCAATTATTCAAACTATTTGTCAGCACAAACTGAAAACAAAAGGAAAGCCAAGACACTGCAGGGCAAGTGAAGGCAGTAAGTGGATGGAATTTGGTGGTAATTAGGCAAAAGTTAGGACTCGACTTTGATAGCAGCCATAGTAAGATATGGTAGTAAAAGGGGGAAGGGGGTAATAGAAAATAACAAGGAAAAACTACGAAAAGGCAACAAAAACCGCTCGGGGAACTTTCTTTACAAAATTAATTACAAGTTTATGGTAGTATTTTTAGTTTGGCCAAGGCTAGGTTAATGATTTTTAATAAGTTTTTCGAATTGGTGTTCGATTTTAGCTGTAGTCCTTCAATCCTAACCTGAAAAATTATTTATTTATTTACCATTTTAGACTTTAATCATAGATGTCCATGCTTTTAAGTTATCATTCCAAGTTGTTTGGATTAATAATGCCTCAGTTAAATCAATTTAACCAGCAATTTTCCTTCAATTTTTCCACAAGACAACTTCTTCACTGTGCTTGCACCTCTCCCGAAATAAAACATTAAAGTCATATAATGTAATGCCCTTAAACAGAAACTGTATTATCTTATAACTGGTTTGTGCGATAAGCCAGCCTTCAATTTGCGATTTTCCCACCAGACAAGGATTCGGGCACATATGTAGTCCACAGACACATAAAGTAAACACATAATGCTGGGCAAACGACTAATATGCGATTATTGCAAATCAAATGCTCCTCCAAAGTCAACACACAGCACACACACTCGGCAGGAGAAGGGGAAGAAGGCGACTTTTCAGCATTTTGCACATCTGTTCGAATCCCATTTTTTCGCTCTCATTTTTTTCGTACATCTTTTTGGGCCAGACATTGCCTGGCGAAGAAGGAGAAAAAAGCAAGTACACACCCAAATATTATAAAAATCGGGGCAAAACCGGTGATTGAGGAAGGGGCGTCTGCGTGTCTGGGCAAAGGTTACTGACACAGCACGCACATTGACCTTGATCACAGACACAGCGCGCTGATTTCTAAGCAGCAGGGACGGCAAACAGGACCTGAAGGAGGTCCAGCCGCCGCAGACAGGACACAGGATAATGGACAATGGACAGACGGCATCAATTATTTTCCAACCACCACCAGAGACGAATAATTCGTTACAAATTACGTAAATTTATTTGACTAATTATTTCTAAATGCTTGCTCAATTACTTAATACAACAGATAGCGTTATGGAATATTTTGCAAAGTTCCGGATGGCAATGCAAAATCCAGAGCCTCACCTCGAAGTAAACTTGAACTCTGTCTGAGCAGATTACAGTGTGGCATTGCGAGTTCGAAAGCGAAAAAGCAAAGCACTAAAAGCATTATCGCACTGCAGCAAGCCTCTGTCGCCGTGTGCCGAAACAGGAACCCGCCGCTGCATAGAAGCTTAGCTCTTATCTTATCTCCACCTGGTGCGGACGACCTGTGGCTCTGATCGGATGATGACAGCATCCATTTGCCAAAAGAAGATAAGCCCGGTCTATTTTCGGGACGAGACCTATGCGCGGACCTATGCTGACTTCTGGAATCGTCTAAGGCTGATATGATGCAATGCAAGGCCTCCGACTCAGGCGGCTATATAAACCCAAGCAAACTGCACCAAAGACAACAGACTTTAGGCGTTGGTCGTGAAGCATACCAAGGCCGGAGCAGTTGAAGAATCAAGAAAGAGGAGGACTGAAGAAAGGATCTAGGATGAAGCTGACTCTAGTGATACTAGCCCTCGTGGGCTGCGTGGCCGCATTCAGCGTGCCCACGCAGAAGGTGAAGATCGCCGACAAGGACTTTCTCGAGAAGCAGAAGTTCATCTTCGAGATCCTCTACCGCGTGGAGGATCCTCTCAATTTCGAGGAATGGATCAAGCTAGGTCAGAAGCTGATAGTCGAGAAGCCGCACTACGAGGTAAGTACTGGGGGCCATCTCTGAAACTGCTCCACCATGAAATGGTTTCCTCTCGCTCTGTAGACTTTCGACTTCTACATGGAGAAATTCTGGGAGTCCTACAAGCTAGGCGCCCTCCTGCCCAAGGGCGAATTCTTCGGCGCTTTGGTGAAGACCCACCACAAGCAGGCCTACGGTCTGTTCAACTTCTTCTACTACGCCAAGGACTGGGAGACGTTCGTCCGCAACGTCGCCTGGGCCCGCATCCACGTCAACGAGGGCATGTTCGTTTACGCCTTGACTCTGGCCGTGATCCACAAGCCCGAGTTCGAGGGTCTGATCCTGCCCCAGATCTACGAGATTTTCCCGCAGTACTTCTTCAACAGCAAGTTCGTCTACGAGGCCGAGAAATTCGACTACGAGGTGTTCAGCAAATACATCATGTACGAGAAGGAGTACAAGGACATCCTGTACAAGGACTACAGCGAATTCAGCGGAAACTTCTACTTCTACACCAAGGACTGGAAGACTTGGCAGTGGTACAAAATGATGGGTCTGGACCAGGAGTGGTATGTCGAAGACAAGTTCTTCCTGCGCGAGAATTTTGCCACCTTCGTCAACGATCCCAAGTACGTCGATGTAATAAAGGGCCTGAAGAAGTTCTACATGCCCGTTGACTACACCCGCGACATTGACTTCTTCAACGACGAGACCAAGATGAGCTACTTCACCGAGGACCTAGGCTGGAACGCCTACTGGTACTACCTCAACATGGACTACGCCTTCTTCCTCAACGGCAAGCAGTTCGGTTTGGACAAGGACCGTCGCGGCGAGTTCTGGATCTACAACGTGCAGCAGATCCTGGCCCGTTACTACCAGGAGCGCCTGACCAACGGCTACGGCGATATCCCCGACTTCTTCTGGTTCAAACAGATCGAGTACGGCTACGATCCCCAGCTGATCTACTACAACGGAATCGGGTACAGCTACCGTAAGAATTACTACGACTTCTATACCTACGGTAACTTCGAGATGTACGGCCAGATCCAGAACTTCTTCAGCCGCGTCTACAAGTCCCTGGAGTCCGGATTCTATAAGACCGATGACGGTCAGGTAATCGATCTGCACAAGCCCGAGGCTGTCAAGTTCATTGGCAACTACCTGCAGGGCAATGCCGATACCTTCGACAAGTACTTCTTCAACTACTACTACATGCTGGCTCATATGTACTTCGCCGATGTGGACTACTCCGATGTGGAGGTGTTCCCCAATGTTTTCCTTAACTTCGAGACCATGCTGCGCGATCCCTTCTTCTACACATTCTACAAGAAGTTCACCGATGTGTTCTACAACTTCAAGTACTTCCTGAAACCGTACACCCAGAAGGATCTCTTCTACGAGGGCATCACCATCAAGGACGTGACCGTGAGCAAGCTGGTGACCTACTACGATATCGTGGACTTCGATGTGACTAATCTGCTGAACGATAAGATGACCTTCGTCGACGGACAGTTCGTCTGGGACAAGGCTCTGTTGGCCCGTCAGGCACGTCTCAACCACAAGCCCTTCGAATTCGACTTCACCATTGAGTCCAAGACAGCCCAGAAGGGCGTCGTCCGCGTCTTCCTGGGTCCCAAGTTCGACGAGTACGGTCGCGTGATCCCTCTGGACTACAACCGCAAGAATTTCGTGCAGATTGACAGCTTCATCTTCCCCTTCGTTGCCGGAACCAACACCATCAAGCGCAGCTCCAAGGAGTTCACCTGGACCGCCGAGGACAGGATCACCTACACCGAACTGTACAAGTACGTCATGCTGGCCACCGAAGGCAAGTACGACTTCCCTCTGGACATTAGCGAGCCCCACAACGCCTTCCCCGACCGCCTGGTCCTGCCCAAGGGCTGGGAACACGGCTTCCCCATGCAGTTCTACTTCTTCGTCTCGCCCTATGCCGAGGAATACGAGCAGTTCTCCAACTTCGATTACACCTACTCCTCGGGCGTCGGCTCTGGCACTCGCTTTGTGGACAGCAAGCCCTTCGGCTATCCCTTCGACCGCCAAATCGATGAGTACACCTTCTTCGTGCCCAACGGTTACTTCAAGGACGTCAAGGTCTACTACGTGGACACCTTCGCCAAGTACTTCGAGAAAAAGTACGAGCATTTCGGCACCTTCGACTACTCGATCGAATACTAGAAGACCACCCTGGATCGAGGTCTTAACCCTCATTCTAACCTTAACGATGTGCAAAGAAAAACTGATAACAAAAAATAAAAACTAATTAAAGCAAATTGAAGATAATAAAGAAATAATAAGAATTAATAAAGTCTGGTTAATTTATTTTGGACAAGAAAAGATTTTAGCAACCAGTTTGACAAAAAGCAATGACATCTTTATTCAGTTTTAATTTTGAAGGAAATCCTATAGGACCTTACTTTTCAATTAAATCTCCCATTCTTCCCATGTTTTTTACAATTAATCAGCGAAGCTCCTAGGAACTCTTCTAGGAAAGGAAATTATCTAAAATTAAAATAAACTTTCATCTTTTCATTTATACTGCTTGAAGCATAATGTGTACTAAGTAGAAGCCGCCTTGGGGTCAAACATGGGTTAAGACCTACTCGTCCAGCGATTCGAAATGAAACCGAAAACTGGACGCTGGGTCCCTTTTCTTCCCCAGGGGCCTGTCTTTAGTTCTTCTTGTATTTCTCGCTCGATGAAGAGAAAGAAAAAGTGTAATAAAATGCCCAGGTCCGGGAAGAGACAGAAGAAGGGCGAGGCGAGGTCCTTGGGCAGGAAACGCCGAAGGTTCGTTAAACTTTCAACGCCAAGCTAAAACCCGAAATGAGTCCTGAGTCCTGTCTACCGTCTCATGCTTCGCGTCTGAGCGGCTCAGCTTCTGAGACAGACAAAAGGGAGCGAGGGGGAAGGCTGAGGCGCTCGTGCGTCGCTTCCTGGCCACGCACAAAATATCGACGCACTTTCTGAAAAGTCCTTGGGTCCCGGTCCTTCTTCCCTCATTTGTATTTGGTGCGTCACTCCTGCCAGCTTGTGGGTATCGTCTGGCGGTGAGGCGCACCATCAGCAGCAGTAAAAATGTAAAAAAGAAACGGGGAATAAAACAAAACTGCCTGGAGCAGCAACCAAACCACCACCAACAACATCAGCATCGAGTGGAGTGCCATGGAATGGAGTGGAGTGGTGAGTGAGGAGTGGAGTACAACCCAGTCAAAGACCTACAAAAAATGAAATAAAACCAGACTAGGGTTCGCCCTTTGTCCGTGTGCGTGTCCCGGGTCCCAGTCCATCCACGAGCAGTAGAACCTGTCTAGGGCTCTTGGACTTCCTGGTGCGTAAGGAGGCAGTCGTCGCCCACTTCATTCAATTCGAATTACTTGAGCTTGTCTTGGCCTCCACCATCCATCCTCCCGTAATTGCCAATGGGGTCCGGGGCTTGGCCTATTTAGCCCATAAATTATCAGCATTTACCTAAAACTTCACACCGCACAAATTTCATTGTTTGCTCTTTGCCAAGGCTTTCAACATTTTTTTTTCATTAAAATATAATTAAAAATAAATATGGGGAGGGAGGTTTGAATGTATTTATTTTCCAGAAAATATTTAACTGAAAGTGATCTATTTGAAGAGTGTATTGGCAAACGATTGATTTTGTAATAATTAATGTTAACGTAAGCACGTTTTTGATGCGCAGAAGCTGTAAATAAGTTTACTTAAAATTTTGCACCTCTAGTTTTCGTGGTCTCTGAGTTTTAGGTGTTTATACTAAATCTCTGATCCTTCGCGCTCAAAAGTAAAAAATTCGAAATTTGCAACTGCCATTTCATCATCCAACGATGTGATGTTGTTATGTTGTGTTGTGTTTGTGTGTGTTCGTTCTTCTGTGTGGCCACGCCCCGCAACTGTTCACCACATGTGGCTTCTTCCACCTCTTCCCCTTCTGTCATTATGAGTTGCTCCGCACGCATATTCTGTTGTTTTGTTTGCTGTTTGTTGCTGCTGCTGCTGTCCACAAATTAGCAGTCGTCGACCCCAATATCAGTTTACGACCAGAGCCAGAAGCTTGGCGTAACCCGAAGGGGGAATAGCTGGGATAGGCAGCAGGGAGGAGCAGGGGCTGGTATAGGGCCGACACTGGTCCTCACCTTGTGCACTGGCCAAACACCGAGGAGCCCAAAGAGCCAAAGAGCCCAGGAACCCAAGTACTGCCGGGCTCTTGCCGCTTTATTGCAGTGATGTTGCCACAGTTTAGAATCGTTCGCATGGCGCTCAACATAAAAACAACAACAACAGCAGCGGTCAAGTGAAGTGTTACTACCAATAAACTATATAAATAGATACCAAGGAGTACGCTTAATAATGATGTGATGTACAAAAATAGTGGGTTCGAGGTTCTTAGTTATTTTTGTTTATACCTTAACGTAAATATATATTATATAAAACCCTTTAAATCTTTATAAGTTGAAGGTAATATAAAGAACAAGATGCCTAACGCACCAACATATTTGCTTTTTCGCTTGCACTCATTTGGGAACATAAAAAACTAAAAAAAATTAAATCAAGATGCGCTTTTGTTTTTTTTTTAATTACATTGTCGTCGTCCTAGCTAATCCAAAAAACTACTAGCTCCTACCAACTCCACCGACTCTGTAGGCCCAATGAGAAATTTGCCATCTCTCCGCCTGTCTCCACTCCACTCTCCCTGTCACTCTTAAGGGGCTTCGGGTTTCCGACTCGGGAGCTTGTCTCTGGATTCGGCTCTGGGCACTTGGCTTTCCACGTTCTGTCGAGTCTGTTGGCCTGTTCCTGTTCCCCTGTTCGTTGCCGTTCTGGTTTTTTTGCATTCGTGCCTCGGGTGCGAGGCCAGGCTGTGCCTTTGTATGCCCCTTTCCTACACAACACCCCTGCTATGAGCTCTTGCTCGTTCTGTTTTGCTATGGAGTTTTCCCGCCAAATGCCTCGATGGGGGAAAAACGCAAAACAAACTGAACCGAGCCGAGTGCAGCAGACAATACCACATGGCAAGTCCTAGGTCGGTTACACCACCACCATCACTGGCACTGCTGCTGCTCGTCGAGCGACGACGACAGTTCCACCAGACCAGAGACCAAACCAAATCCAAAACAGAGAGCTGGGGAAACAGGGAGCGGAGAGCGAATCCAGACTGCAGAGCATAGCAGGGCAGGGCGTTCAGGGCGTTCAGAGCCGAGGCCCAGACAGATGCGGGCCGCAGAACGACGCTGATGAGGATGTGGTGCGTTGAGGTAGCTACCACGCTGCCTCATTATAGTTCAGCCTTTCCGTCGCTTCAATATTAAAAATCGACAAACGAAATCATCAACAAATCGTACAACGTCGAATGAACGTCTCTGCACTGTACATAAGAGTTGATTGTGAATTAAGTTTTGGTTTTAAATCCCTGAGTATCACCCAGAAATAATAACTGTATGCACAGACGAGTTTTTTTTTTAAATCTTAGAAAATATCAAAAACAGTCTAGGAATTATATGACAACACTTATCGATTATTGGATTGATACCGTGATAGTACTTTTCCCTTTTCTTGTTTCCTGATGGATTACTCTATATCGTAGTATATCATACCGTATTATTCCAATTCCATTCCAATTTATCCCCAAACCGAGTCCCTTGCTTCTTTCCACTCATTCCACATTTTTCGTGCGCGCCCGTGTGAATGAACTCAACCAAGGACAATGATCTACGGCTTAGACTCGCAATCGGACTATCGGGCTCAGAGCTCACACAGCTCACAGAGCTCAGGTCCAGTGCCACGCCTACCGCCGTTCGGTTTCGCTTTTATTTTTGTGTGCGATTTATTTGGCAAGGGTAGGTTTTTTACGGCTGCGGCAACGGGTAGCAGAAGAAGAAACACCCCGCCGGCGTCATTGACATTGCAAATTTTACGAGGACAGCGACGGCAGCGGCGTCGACATAAGCGGCAGCGAAAGCAGCAACAGCAACAGACAAAACAAAACAAATCGTAAAATTTTTGCACGCTTCCACAGAACCCCTAACCCAGCCTCTCCACACCCCCAAACACTTCACCCGCAGTAGTCTCGCATCCGAAAACCTCTAGATAGGCGGAGATGGATGCAGTAGACAGACGTTGACGAGGGCACCAGAAAACCACATGGACCGAAGTTGTGGCAGACGAAAATGAACAATTCAAGTATTTGCCAGGGGGGCTACTACACACTGCATGGAAGTGGGTGTAGAGGGGGCTTTTGTTGAGGACATGGAAAGTTCTACACATAGAAGTTAAATCGAAATATTCATGTATTTACCGATAAATAAAGAGAAGAAAAGTGTTACTATTTGGATTTTAAAAAGATCTTTTTTATAAATTAGGCAATACTTCAGTCATTTAGGTCGTGAATACTACTGTAAATGAATCAACAAGTATCGAAAGAAACTCAAGAAACATTGAAGAGATGACAAAATGATTTCGATTAATTTGAGGATATAAAAGCTCAAATTAATCCCAATACTCGACTTTCGATCATCACCATATGAATTTAGGCAGGACTTTGTACGACTTTACACGATTCATCAGTACTCATCGATCATTGATACTCCATAGATTTCAGAGAATTCTAGATCGATTAACTTGGGAAAGACATGCCATTGAAATCAATATGTGGTAAGCCTGGTTACTGAGAAACATTAATCGATAGGAAAATAATCAACTCTTCATATTAAAAGTTTATGGTTTATGGTTTCTCCCATTCATTTCTCTCTGTGCAGCAGTGGAGTAAGGCGGTATTGGCGTCATGGTCCTGCGGCTGCTGGCAGCTGGATGCGTTACGTTATTAAAAATTTAGCGACAAGCCCGTGAACCCCATAAAGCACCGCTCCTCCTCCTCTTTCCTTTCTCATTCGAGGGCTTCCCTTTTGCCCCTCTTAGTGAAACCAAACCATTTAAATGCAAACTGCTGCCCTCCAGAAAGGGGGAGAAGCAAAGAGTGATCCCTGACTCCGTTGGTTTTTGTTGTTGTTGATTGAATCGCCATTGTTGGACCAGTTAGCGCCTCTCCACAGCCCCGCAGCCAGGCGATCCCTATTATCTTTTGCCGAAAATTGCACCTGCACCCGATGTAGTTTTGCACCTGCCACCAGGCCCATCCCCATAATCATCGCGGCGCCGGTGGAGTTAAAAAGCATCACAATGGTTGGGGTTTTTTATTTGTTCGCCGGCGGTGAGGTTATTTATTTTGGTGTGTGATGTTGGCCGGGAAACAGTTCAATGTCCTTTGTGGTCAACGGGATTAGTCAGTCACTCTGAAAAGGGTAACCAGGAGAGAGCCGAGCATCAGCTGCCACCAAAAGCTCTGAAGTTCTTAATCCTTGTGGAGTAAAATAGAGAATCATTTATTTTTTTTTATGCAAAAATCTCATTAGGAAGTCCTTCAAGTCCTTCCTCCTTATCAAACCAGTGAGGCACCCTCAAGCGCCTTAATTCGTTTCATTTCAATTTTGCAGGCCAAACTTTGCGTTTCAAAACGTTCAAGATGTTGTCTGTGACTTCGCAGTCAATGCAACGCGGAAGTACAACAATCTCGAGAAACCTAAGGAGTTGGACAAAGGATCTGGGAACTCAACGGGAAAAGCACTCCGGCAGCGACATATTGGCAAACATGTTTATTTACAGCCCAGAAAAGAACAAGGACGAGCTTCATTGGGTGTAGAAATGGTGGTAAAGGGAGACAGAAAGAGCGGTGGGTGACCACCACCAAAGAAAAACCAGAATCCAGAATGCAGACGCATATTGTCATTGTCAGGAGGAGGCCAAACGTAAACGCAGACGACGACGTCGAACAATTCGAGCAATTTCACTTCAAAAATTTGCGACGTTTAGCGCGCGACTGCCACAAATCAAAGCGATATTACCCAGCCTGCTGTCGATTCAACGTCCCCCATCCCCCTTCCCATACAGCCAGCCAGCTATTTTAGATAAATAAAAAATCCCCAAGAAATCCCAGAAGCATTCGGAGCAACATATGCCCGCCAAATCAGGAGCAGACAAAGCAAACAAAGACCAAAGGACAGACGGATGAACACGGGACGAGATAAGAGACGGAAGGCGAAGACGCAACAAAGACGACGACAAAGACGCAGGCAAGTCGCAACCAAAAATGCTTTGCCTACAACAACCAAAAAAAAAAACAAAATCTTTGGTAAAGAAAGGAAAAGTTGAGAAAGGAAAAGGCCAGGGTACGACGGCATTAGAGATGACAGACGGAGCGATGAACGATTATCATGAATTATACATTAAATTTAGAGATTGCAGACAGAGCGATAGACTGCAGAACGATTATTGCGCTATAAGCCATTTATCTTAAACTAGGTGTTTATACGGACATAAAAGATAAGTCGGACAATCGAAACAAAGGTAAATAAAAATAAATAGAATCTAAAACGACTAGCAATCTCGACTTCTGACATAACTCAACTTTATTTGTAGAGGGTCTGAGCGCCTGATCCCGGAGCGGGCGAAGGAGTCCCTCCACGTCTGCAGCTGTCGATAAACGAATGTCTATGGCTGTTTCTCTGCTTTCTTTGGAGCGTAAACCCAAATGCAGACATCGCAGAAGACGACACTACCCACTTCACCTCCAAGTGATTTGTTGTCCAAAGTACGGGAGCGGGGACACTTCTTCACAAGACGACGACAGACGACAGCCCCAAAATTACCCAAACAAAAAAGAGGGCCACTCCTGGTGCTGGCGGCTGCAGAAATTTACGCGTCTCTGAACTTTGACCCTCAGACGATGCTGTTGCTGCTCTGCCACGACTATGACTGTGACCTTTGTGGAAGTCTGGCATCGCCCACCACATGCCACAGCCCCTTCCCTTTCACCATTTGTCCCCGTCAAATTTCATGGCGCAAGCGTTGTTGCTGTCTTTGTTTGGCACTTTTTTTATGCGAAATTAATTTAGAAAACTTTTTTCTCGGAACCGAAACATGTACGAGCGATACGCAAATCACGGATCTGGCGAAGTGGCGGATAGCGTCACTTTTGGGGTTAATTCCGGCTTGCGATAAAAGGTTCAGAAAGGTCAAAGTTCATGCGTGCTCAAGGTCAGAAGACATACATATATATTTTCGTATAAAGAGTATTTTTAAGGGCGTAATAGATAAAAATATAAAATTGGAAATTCTTTTCTTTAGATTTTTTCTTTCTTTAGATTGCTGATTTCTGCCTATCAAGTTCATGATTTGTTTCGTAAAGTAACCTCCGTGGCCTTTTTAATGTTAAAGAACGTACCTTTAAAATCCATTAAGGTGGAAAAAGCCAGATACTTAAAATTAAGATTACTAGATTTTACTGCTCAGCATTTCCTCCGAGTGAATTCCAGTCTCTTCTCCCTAGGAACATGTTTTGAGCAAAGTGTACTTGGTGGTGCAGCCGAATTAAAAACTAAAAATAAAAAAACCAACCACTCCGAAATCCGTTGAGTTTAAGCCAAGTTACGACCAAAAAACCACTTAAGGCCTTCGCGAATTTTGAGCGAAAAAATTACCAATTTTTTTCAGGAAAAATGAATGGGGTTACATCGTTAAAATTGTTAAAAATTGACAAAAAATTATAAATCAAGTTTTAAATGCAGAAAAGTTATCCCATTAAAACTAAGAAGAAAAAACCAAACCAGACTGAAATCCGTTGAGTTTAGGCAAAGTTACGATCAAAAAACCACTGAGGGAGTTCCCGATTTTTGACCCAAAAATTTACCCATTTTTTTCATAAAAATGAAAGGGGTTACATCGTCAAAATTGTTAAAAATTTGTCAAAAATTATAAATCGAGTTTTGAATGCAGAAATGTTCTCCATTAAAAACTAAGAAGAAAAAACCAAACCGCACTGAAATCTGTTGAGTTTAAGCCAAGTTACGATCAAAAAACCACTGAGGGAGTTCGCGATTTTTGAACCAAAACGGAATCTATTTTTTTCATAAAAATGAAAGGGGTTACATCGTCAAAATTGTTAAAAATTGGTCAAAATTTATAAATCGAGTTTTGAATGCAGAAAAGTTCTCCCATAAAAACTAAGAAGAAAAAACCAAACCGCACTGAAATCTGTTGAGTTTAAGCCAAGTTACGATCAAAAAACCACTGAGGGATTTTTGAACCAAAACTGAATCTATTTTTTTCATAAATATGAAAGGGATTAGTAACATCGTCCAAATTGTTAAAAATTGGTCAGAAATTATAAATCGAGTTTTGAATGCAGAAATGTTCTCCATTAAAAACTAAGAAGAAAAAACCAAACCGCACTGAAATCTGTTGAGTTTAAGCCAAGTTACGATCAAAAAACCACTGAGGGAGTTCGCGATTTTTTAACCAAAACGGAATCTATTTTTTTCATAAAAATGAAAGGGGTTACATCGTCAAAATTGTTAAAAATTTGTCAAAAATTATAAATCGAGTTTTGAATGCAGAAATGTTCTCCATTAAAAACTAAGAAGAAAAAACCAAACCGCACTGAAATCCGTTGAGTTTAAGC